>JAOTRH010128290.1:0-14412 GCA_034768845.1 Heliamphora exappendiculata | reverse complement strand
TAAATTAATAAATTAAAATTTATGTTTTTATTTTACTTATTTTTGTATTTAGTAATTTTTTATTTTCTAATTAAAAAATTTTAAATAAAATTTTGTAATTAAAAAAACATGGAGTGTAAGTGTGAAAACAAAGAAATCAAGGAGTGTAAGTGTGAAAATACTATTTTTTCGTCTAAAAGTTAACAGAAAGTTAACTTTTGGACCAAAATGTTACAAAAATTACAAAGTAAGAAGGTGCAATGATATTTCAGAGAATAGATAGGGTGACAGTGATATAACCTTTAAATAGAGAGAGTATAAGTATAATATACTATTTATTTGTTTATTGCGTACAACTCGTTAATTTTGTTTAGTATGTAAAATTTGAAATTCATCTTATACCTGTAACTAAGTGATTGAAAAAGATCTATTAATGTTATTTTATAAATAAATAAATAAAAATTACAATTTTTAAAAAAATATTATTAAACAAATATTATTCAATGACTTAATTATAAATATCGGATGAATTTAAAATTTTACGTGCTAACCAAACTTGACAAAATCTACATAATAAATTAATTTAATTATAAAAATTTATTCACCAAATAAGTCCAAATGAAACGCAGCAGCACAGTGGTCCTGCCCTTTTATGTGCAGCACCGTCTCCAAATCCATTAAAATGTTGTGTTTATTTAAAAGAGCAGCTTAGTCCATCGTTAGAATGGGAGTTTCAGTTTTATTTTTTTCAGGTTTAAAATGAATTTATTTTAATAATTTGACTTGTTTATTTTATTATTTTAAGTGTATATAAAATTAATATAAAAAATTAAATTAATCGGATATCGATAACTGACTTAACAAATTATGTTTGTATTAATAAAAATAAATTATAATTTTTATTTTATTATTTATTTTATCCACACATATATAATTTATTATGGTAGTTATTGATATTCGATTAATTTAATTTTTACAATTACAATATATATTTTTAAAATAATAAAATAAACAGTTCAAATAATAGAGATGAGTCCATTTGAGATCTAAAAAAACAAAATTTTATTTCTACAGTCTAATAAAAGACAGGAGAAAAATCATACTATTTATTTAATACGTGCACATTAATTATATATATATATATATTGAATTTATATTTAAAAAAAATAATTATAATATATTAAAATAGTTTTACATTAAATAAATGCATATTTTATATATATTGAATTAACATTCTATATTAATATATTGACATGATATTTTTAACATGTAGCCTAATTTTTCAAAGGTAGGAGAATTTGTGCGGTCCACCTACTCCTAGTGTGAAGACGCTCACGTGACATCATACATCAGACGGAAGGATCGGCGGGCAGTAGGCAAATTAGAAATTTGAAATCAGTTTTATTATTAATTAATGTGATTGGGAGATGAACGGCGGTGGTTGATTTGTTTTATTTGGTTGAATAGGAATTAGGAATTGTATGCGGATGTGAGGTTGGGCCCTGTGCCCACCACCATCACGACCACGAGCACCGCCCAAGGCTCCCCATCATGATTCATGACTTTTTGGGACGCCAAAAGCAAAGTGGAGCAGCGTCAACATCAGGTTCCGTTGGACAGGGCAGGGCCACCACAGCAGCATCAGGTTCCCATGTGCCCACCGCCTTAAATCGCCGCCACTCTCGACGCTGTGCGATGGCAGATTGGCAGTTCTGAGTTCACACACACAGATGTCTGCCGTCGGCTTGTAGTAGATACTACGCTTGTTTTGCCTCGATAACTTTCGGGACGCAATATTATAGCGTGGCCGTCAGGTACGTGTGTTTATAGATTGATTCCATTTGCTTAAATTGTGTAATTTAATTCTATTAATATAATAATGAACAATTTTGTTTATGATTTATCTCTTTTTTTTTTCTCTATAGTAATAGGCGAGTTTTGTTGGAATTTAATCGTTAATTCTAACAAATAAATACAAAAATTTATGTATAAAAAAATTAATTAGCGCGAATAATTTATATGGTCCAGTCTACACCAACTTACGTTTACAAAAAATAGAACAAATATTTTACTACGTTGTATATCAAAGAGTACAACAACCACATACGATCTCTACCAGTTATCCTTTCTATTATTCTTACTATTTTTCTCTAACTCTAGTGCCTAATTAAGTGCCCTATTTATAGACACACTGTGAAACTCTAAAATTGCATAAGCCTATATAATTATAAACTCTATATAAATTGAATCCTTGGTGGACTCCTATTGGAATTGACTCAAATCTCAATATCGGATTTGGAATTGATCAGAATCGTGATTTGGGATTGACTTGAATTTCAACATCAGATTTGGAATTAATCAGAATCGTCAAAAATTAAATTTGGGACAGACATGAATTTAGACGAACGGTGACGGGCAACTAGGAGTTATACAGTTTTAGAGTTTTCTTTGAAAATTATATAAAATGGGTTATGAATCTAAAACAAATAGAAGTTCATAAGTCGTCCAAAATACCCAGAGAGGCTCAGGCTATAGGTTAAAGAGAATATAAAAAGATGGTGGAAGGTTGAGTTTAAGGCTACAGATATTGTTAGGAATGTAGTGAATCTTGTAATTTGTGTTAAATAGTATAGTTGATTGATTCTTTTCTCCCGTGGAGGTAGGCAGTTAGTTGAACCACGTAAATCTTGTGTATGTTTCGGTTGTTCTTGTTCGTTCATGATTGCTATTGTTGATTGAAGCTTACGTGAATTATTATTTGGTTATCCACGTCTATTGATCTTATTTTTGAAAATTTAAGCATAAAATTCCCAATAGTGGTATCAGAGCTAGGTTGTTAAAGATTCAAAGTCATGGTGGAATATCAGAGTTGGTTATTGGCTTAATCACAGGTTACAGTGAAGATGACGAACATCAAATACGAAGTTGAAAAGTTCAACGGTAAGAATAACTTCTCCCTGTGGCAGAGGCGGATGAAGGATCTGTTGATCCAGCAAGGGGTATCCAAGGCGTTACTCGGCAAGGCAAAAAAGCTAGAGAATATGATCGATGACGATTGGGATGACTTTGATTGCAAGGCCACGAGTTCGATTAGGTTGAATCTGGGAGACGAGGCTATTCATAATGTGCTATATGTAGAAATAGCCCACGAGATCTGACAGAATCTGAAATATCTTTACGTGAAGAAGAATTTGGCCAACAAGCAGTACATGAAGAAACAACTATAAGTACTGCAGATGTGAGAAGGTACAAAACTGTTGGAACACTTAAATACGTACAATATGCTCATCACACAGTTATCCAGTTTCAAAGTAAAGGTAAATGATGAGGATAAGGCGATCCTCCTCCTGCCATCGCTTCCAACGTCCTATGATCATCTGGTGATAATTTTGATGTACGAGAAAGACACTCTAGAGTTAGAAGAAGTCACCGAGGTTCTTTTGTCGCATGGGAAGATGAAGAAGGACAACGAATCTGATGTAGAAGGTGTACTGATAGCTAAGTTTGAGTCAAGTAGAGGAAGGGGTAGATCAAGTGAACAGGGTTCCAACAGTGGTAGATCTCGGTCCAAGTCACTTGCAAGAAGGGATATAGAGTGCTTCTATTGCCACAAAACTAGTCATTACAAGAGCTAGTGCCAGGAATTGAAGCAGCATCTGGAGGAAAAGAATAAGGGTAAGGGGATTGCAGAAACCGTCGATTTTGTTGAAGAATCGTCAGACGGTGACTCTGAAGGTGAAGTACTCTAAGTTTTCTTCGATTTAAACTTTTCCAGAATCATGAATTTTAGATTCAAGATGCTCATACCATATGTGTCCAGCTAGAAAATATTTTTATTCATATAAGTCTTACAACGGATGTACAGTTCTAATGTAGAATGACTCAGTATGTTAGTCAGTTGGAATTCGTACGGTTAAAATTTGGATGTTTGACGGGTTGTAAGAACTTTAGAGAATGTCAGGCATGTTCCGGGATTAAAAAAAAATTAATTTTTTAGGAACATTTGGATTCTCTAGGCTATGTGTTCACAGGAAAATGTGGAGCAATAAAAATCAGTAAAAGATCCTCAATTGTCATGAGAGGGCAGGAAGTGGATGGACTCTACAGATTGGTAGGAGACAAGGTGACAGGTGGAGTCACCAGTATCACACAGATTGATTCCAACTAGGATAACACGAGACATAGACATTTGAGGCTTGATAGGTTGACGAGCAAAGTATGCCAGAAAGTTAAAAGAAGAGTGCTTCAGTCAAGGTGGAGTTCAGTCAGAAAAGCTCACCCAGAATAACGGGTCATGGTGGTTCAAGTGAATAGCAATCGGAGCGGTCAAGTGGAGAACTTTCATCCCACAAGAAAGCTACATGGAGCACAGGAATGGTTCAAGAGCAAGTAACAGTGTCAGAGAGTGTGAAGTTTTCACAGAAGGTTGAACATATGCAGTTTGGAAGATTATCCAAAAATGAGAAGTCTGTTGATTGCAGAAGGGTCAAATTTAAGTTTGGTTTGAATTTGATCCAAATCTATTCAAGTTGAAGATCCAGAAGGGTGGAGCACCCATACCCAAGAAAGGGGTGCAGCTCGAGGATTGCCGACAGTTCTTCAAGATGGCTGAAAGATTCGAGCCAAGGTGGAGATTGTTGGGATTGACAGCGGCAGACAACTGGGAGTTATACAACTTTAGGGTTTCCTTTGAAGCCTATATAAAGGGGGTTATAACTATAAAATAAATAAAAGTTCATAAGTCGTCAAAATACTCAGAGAGGCTCTGGTTAAATGATAGAGAGAGTATAGAGAGATTATGAGAGGCCTAGTTTAAGGCCATAGATATTGTTAGGAGTTGAGTGAATCTTGTAATATGTGTTAAAGAGTTTAATGGATTAATTTTTCTCTCCCGTGGAGGTAAACAGTTAACCGAACCACGTAAATTTTACGTATTTTTCAGTTGTTTTTGTTCTTTCGTGATTGCTATTGTAGATTGAAACTTAGGTGTATAATAATTTGGTTTTCCAAGTCTATTAATCTTATTTTTGGGGATTTAAGCCTAAAATTCCCAATAGCTCCTTATCCTACTGGCGACTTAAGAATTTTTATTGATGGAGTCATTAGAAAACTTAAAATTTACTTATTTTATAAGATAATAAATTTTATATTAGTTAATAATTAATCATATGTTATCAACATTATACAAATTAAAATACAGGTACCAATTAATAAATGGAATATACTATTAAAATAAATACATGAACTTTTACAATTGCATTCGACGAGATTTTATGTTTTAAAATCGGTACATAATAGTATAATTATCAATAATATGAAATATATCATTTTTAATATGTGCAACTTAGCAATTACTGAATCAAACCACACAAAAAACTAGTTTGGTATATATTTAACTCTATAAAACGGTTGTTAGGTTTTTGAAGTTTCATATCTATAGTTATGAAAAATAACTCAATGCAGTAATGGTATAATTAAATTTGTAATTTTTAAAACTTTATGCCATAGCCTTTCAAGAACTACAAATCTATCATTCATATTCAAAATCTGATGCGACACGTTGAAAATAATTGTATATACAATGTTTTACATTATTATGGAGTTAATATATTTTTTAATAAGGTGAATTATATACCAACTAAAAAATTAATACATCAACAACAATAACAACAATTATAACAATAATTCTTTGATGGGGTCAATTGACCCCAAAAAGCTTTACGTAGAGTAGCCCCTGCTTGCACCACCCTAAACCAATTACATGTAGACCAAATATAATAATAAGCGGGCTATGTAGAATACAAGATACTCTAGCTCAACAACCTCCATCTTAGCTTGAATTCTATAAATTACTCTGACGATAACTAACTTCGATGTCGATTCTACCGTCGTTGTCAAACTGCCACACTCAAATAGCATGTCCCGTACCTCTACATTGAGATGCATGCACATCTACCCGATGTGGCCTACAAAGCTCACAATTTTGTAGAGTAATGTGACTCCACCTCTCTCTCGTTGTGCACACAACTGGGAAAATTATTGCCACTAACCAAATCAAGAGCAAAGAAAACTCGTATCTGTCAAGGTGTATACATTTTTGTCATATCAGTTGTATTAGTTTCGTTGCTTGGAGCTTTCTTGTGAACATGAAACAACAGTTTATGTTGCACCGTGCTGACATCCTACACGCCATTTGATTTGCTCACCTGTACACCTGTACGATCTCCTTGCTTCCATGCATCCATGGGCCTATTATGTGTGCTTCTCCGCAATAGTTGTTCACCCTAAGCACCTTTAAAATTTGTCTATGTATATTGCTTACGTATACTACTCATCTGATGTTTAACGGTAGCTCTATCAGTCACAACACTATCTACAATCCTGTATATGTTGTCAATCATCTGTCCATACAGGACATTCTTGTTTACCTTGGAAGAACTTCACATTCGGACGAGAACTCACAGCCTCTCGAATCTAACATCCCTAGAAAAATCAATTTCTTCCTTAAATTCAGCACGTATCTAACTACTGTCAAGATCAAAACCGTTCCATCAAACACACAAAACCACATTGTCCTTACAGACATAACTTTGGTTATTACATTGTTAGCCAACCTAACAATACTCCTATCACATAACTGATATGTATCAAAATATTTCCTAACTACACACATATGGAATGAACATATAGAATCTAATATCTAATTTAATTTTCTCGTACCTAAGGTAACTATGAGAACATCTACTTCTTCATGGATAGAGCCTTCTACAACCGCCACCTCTGATGATTGTTCTTTTTCCTTATCCACCTTAAATTTCAAATAATTCCTCTTTAGATCACCCTCGTTGTCACAATAGAACGACCTTCTTCTTGGATCCCTCATGCCTCATGTCGTTCTATCTCTGACTTCTCTACTGCTTGATGCAACCATGGTCCCTTATCTCAACGATTTGTTACTCCTCTCTTCTTCAATATCTTATAAGATATGAAAGCAGCAAAGACTTCATCTAAACAAAGGGGCATCTTTTCTAAACACCATGACATCTTCATATACTCGTATGATGAACGTAAAAGAAAACTAACAAGAGAATTGCTTTATCCTCATCCTCAATTTTTGCACAGATAGAGTTCATTTCTATTAGTATCCTGTCAAACTTGTTCAAATGCTCCATACAATTCGATTCATTTGTCATATGGAGCACATGAAGCTATTTGTTTAAAAACAATCGATTCGTCAATGTCTTGAAATTGTACTTTCTTTCTTAGTCCAAAGTTTCGTTGAATCACTTTTGTTGTTGACTTATCAAAGAGTTCTATTCCCAAGACACAACTAAATCGTATTGTTGGCCAAAATTCTCGTCTCTTCACACTTTACATCCTTCATCGTTTCTAACATTTTAGACTTTTCTCGATAGCCTTGATTAGTCTCTCGTGCATGAAAATATTTTTCACCATTTGCTACCATAAGGTGAAGTCGTTGTGGCCGTTAAAGAGTTCAATCACGAAATTTAAACTCTTCAACGCCATTACTTTGTGTCTGACAATTAAACACAATCTAAACTTGCCATTGATCATACCTGATTGCTTCTAATCTCATTTGATCACGTCTGATTAATCTCAATCCAAAATATTTCACTACGTTGTATGTCAAAGAGTACAAAAATCCCATACTCTACCCATTATCCTCCCTATCATTCTTGCTCTTTTTCTCTAGCCCTAGCGCCTTATCGGGTGTCCTATTTATTGACACAATGTAAAATTCTAAAATTTTATATGCCCAAATAATTATAAACTTTATATAAATTGAATTCTTAGTGGGCTTCTTATCCCACAGACAACTCGAAGAATTTTTATAAGGGGTCATTCAAAAATTTAAAATTTACTTAATTTATAAGATAATAATTTTTATATTAGTTAATAATTAATTATATGTTATCAACATATTACAAATTAAATTATAGATATCAATTAATAAGTGAAATATACTTTAAATATAACAATACTGTTCTTTGACAGAAAAAATAAATACATGAATTTTTACTATGGGTGTACACGATCTGGATTGGACCAGTTTTTAAAAAAATCAAGAATCGAACCGTTCATAACGGTTCCAGGTTTTTAGGAACCGTCTCCAAACCGTTCAAGTAACGGAACCGGATCGGAACCGATCCGTGACAACAGATTGGACACAATTCGGTTAAGGGTTCAAACCAAAATTCAGCAAAATACATTCACAATCAAAATAAATATAATTTGATGATCTAAATCGCTTATTTTATTGTTCTTAATTTATATGTTATTATTATAAAAAATCAAATTAATCAGATATCCTTAACTGCCAAAACAAATCACATTTATGATAATAAAATGAATAATAGAATAGACTTATTTTTATTAATACAAATGTGATTTGTTAAAGCAGTTAACGATATTCAACCAATTTAATTTTTTACAGTAATAATATATAAACTAAAAACAATAAAATAAATGGCTCAGATTATCAATATATATATATATGTATATATATGTATATATATATAAATTTTAATATTAAATAAGACCGGTCTGGTTCGATTTGGAACCATGAAATTAAACCAGAACCGAGAATCGGACCATTCAAAACGATTTTTAAAAATCTTAATCCGGAACTGAACCGTGACAAATAAAAAGCAAACCGGACCATATAGATCGGACCGAACCGGACCGGATCGGATTATCAATTTTTTTAATTTTTTGTGCAGCCCTAATTTTTACAATTATATTCAACGAGATTTCATATTATAAAATTGTCACATAATAGTTTAATTATCAATAATATCAAATTAATATATCATTTTTAATATGTGCAACTTAGTAATTTTTTAATCAAACCACACGAAGAACTAATTTGATATATATTTAACTCTATAAAAGAGTTGTTAGACTTTTGAAATCTCATATTTATAATTATGAAAAATAGCTTAATGCAGTAATGATATAGTTAAATTTATAATTTTTGAAGCTTTGTGCCATAGTCTTTCAAGAACTACAAATATATCATTTATATTCAAAATTTGGTCCAACGTGTTAAAAATAATTGTATAAACAACGATTTTTATTATTATGGAGTTATTATTTTTTTAATGAAATCAATTATATACCAACTAAAAAATTAATACAATAATAATAATAATAATAATTCTTTGATGGGGCCAATTGACCCCAAAAAGCTTTATGTAGAATTGCCCCTACTTACACCACCCCAAGCCAATTACATATATACCAAATATAATAATAAACGGGCTATGTAGAATACAAAATACTCTAGCTCAACAACCTCTATCATAGCTTGAATTCTATAAAATATTCTAATGATAATTAACATCGATGTTGATTATACTGTTGTCGTCAAACTGTCACACTCAAACAATATGACCTGTACCTCTACACTGAGATGCCTGTACACCTACCTGAGGTGGCTCACAAAACTCACAATTTTGTAGAGTAACGTGACTCCACCTCTCTCTCGTTGTGCACACAACTAGGAGATCATCGCCACTAATCAAATCAAGAGCAAATGAGACTGGCTTCTATCGAGGGGTACACCTTTTCGTCATGTTAGTTGTATCAATCTTGTTGCCTGGAGCTTTCTTGTGAACGTGGAACAACCATTTTTGTTGTATCTTGCTGACATCCTACACACCATTGATTTGCTCACATGTGCTCCTATATGATCTCGTTGCTTCTATGCACCCATGCGCCATATACATGTGCTTCTCTGCAACAGTTGTTTTCCCTAATTACCTTTAAAACTTGTCTATGTATATCGCCTACCTATATTACTCATACGATGTTTGTCAGTAGTTCCATCTATCACAACACTCTCTACGATCCTGTATAGGTTGTCAATCATCTGTCCCTACAAGACATCTATATTTCCTTTAGAAGAACTCCACCTCTAGACGAGAACTCGTAGCCTCTCGAATCCAGCATCCTAAAAAAATCAAATTCTTTCTTAAATTCGGCTCATATCTAACCACAGTTAAGATCAAAACCGTTCCATCAAACACGCAAAATCGCATTATCCCTACAACTTCAACTTTGCTCACTACAAGCCATCTTGACAATACTCCCATCACATGACTGATACGTATCAAATATATTTCCTAACTACACACATTTGGAACGAAGATATAGAATCTAATATCCAATTTAATTTTCTCGTACCTAAGGTAACTAACTCTAAAACATCTACTTCTTCATAGTTAGAGCCTTCCACAACTACCACCTTTGATGATTGTTCTTTTTTCTTACCCGTCTTGTATTTCGGATCCTCTTTAGATCACCCTCGCTGTCACAATAGTAATACATCACTTTGTAACTTCTTGACTTGGAACGACCCTTCTTCTTGGATCTCTCCTACCTCATGTTGTCGTGTCTCTGACTTCTCCACTATTTGATGCAACCACAATCTGTTCTCCCAATGATCTGTCACTCTCCCTTTTCTTCAATGTCTCATAAGAAATGAGAGCAACAAAGACCTCATCCAAACAAATGGGTATCTTTTCCAAATATTAGTGTTACCTCATATGCTTGTATAATGAAGTTAAAAAACTAATAAGATAATTGCTTCATCCTTATCCTTAATTTTTACGCCGATAGAATTAAATTTCGTTAGTATCTTGTTGAACTCATTCAAATGCTCCATAAAATTCGGTTCATTTGTCATATAGAGGGGATAAAGTAGTTTCCTTAAAAACAATTGATTTTTTAATATTTTGAACTTGCACATGCTCTCTTAATATAAAGTGTTGTTGAATCACTCTCGTTGATGACTTTCCAAAAGACTTCTATTCTCAGGATACAACTAAATCGTATTATTGGCCAAATCCCTCGTCTCTTCACACTCTAGATCCTTCATCATTTTTAACATTTTAGACTTCTTCTTGAGAGCATAGATCAATTGTTCGTGCATCAAAATATTTTTCATCATTTGCTATTATAAGGTGAAATCGTTGTGACCGTTAAATGGTTCAATCACAAAATCTGAACTTTTCAATGCCATTAGCTTTGTGTTTAACAATCAACCACAATCTAAACTCGCCTCTAATTGTACCTAATTGTTTCTAATCCCATTTGATCATGCCCGATTAATTACAATCTATGCTAATTTTTCTAAACCAATCAAATAATGTAGAATTTGAAAAATCTGACCGTACTGATGAATTCGCAATGTTAAAAAATCTTAGTAGACACCTTCTCTTTAAATTATTTTTTCTATATATACAAACCGATATAGTGAAAAAAAATTTGAATTGTCGATATCAAACTAATTGCCATACTAGATCACTACCCGTACATTCAAGTATCAATTTCACCAATATCATTCTCTTCTCAACGAATTTGGCACTTTGGATCAAAGCCACAGAAAACCAATACTTGTTACACAAGATCCAAACCCACTAATACAAAATTTCAAATCCAAACAATAACCGAGACAATATCTAAATAAATCTTGAATTTCTTAATCATGCATATATAATACCTAGGAAAAGTCCAAAAGTTTTCAATTCAAAACTTACCAAAGCATCGCCAGTAAATCTTTCTCAAGCTTTGCGGATGTGCCCTCTTCACCCGAAATTCAAAGTTGATGGTGACTCTTTGATTCAAGTGGCGTTTGGTTCTTTCATTCTATGTGCAAAAAAATATTTTTTGTGATCTGTTTTGAATGAGATTAAAAAAATAATTATGCCTTGCTTTGATTGCTCACCGCAACTTTGAGTCGTCAACCGTTAGTTCTGATATTACTTATTAGGATTTAATCACCAATTTTCAAATGCAAACAGAAACAAATATTTACATACAAAAATGAAAAAAAAAAAATCAACATAGAGAATTTATGTAGTTCGGTTCATATCGGTCTACGTCTATGAGTAAAAGAGTAAATATTCTATGACGTCGTATGTAAAAAAGTACAACCATTCCATATTCTTTTACCAGTTATCCTCTCTATTATTTTCACTCATTTCTCTAACTCTAGCACTCCATCAGATGTCTTATTTAAGGCACACCATGAAACCGTAAAAATCTATAAACCCATATAATTATAAACTCTATTTAAATTGAATTCTTAATAGGCTCTTAACTCTACCTCAACCCAATTACATATACACTAAATATAATAATAAACGGACTATGTAGAATAAAAGACACTATAGCCTAATGAAGTTATGGGCCTTGAGAATAGCCACTCACCGAACCTAACTCGATCAACAAATATTTAATTTTATATATTTTTAGATTTATTATGAGATTAAGTTGTTTAGCTTTGATATTTTTGTGTGAAAATTAAGTGATTTGAGTCTATGTATGATTTAATTGATAAATTTATGATATTCTTGAGCTTAAAATTTATTAACAATAATTATTTTTAATTAAAAAGAACTATGATAATTGTTTAAAAATTAGAACATGCTCAACAAAAAATTCCAAAACAAGTTGTTTATATCCCATTTTGCCTGGTCTTGAAAAATATTTTGAAACAAAATATTAATATTATTTAAATTTTTTCATGACGCATCAAGGAAAAATTGAAGACAATCCAATTCAGAAGATTCGAATCAAAACCATTAAAAATGATGAGCTTATAAAATTGGAAGAACCTACGCCTAGATTACACACCCGCATTTGACCGTAGAAAATCACGATATCAAGTCTGATGCATCAATGACTGGCAAGTTTTCTTTTAAAAAAATTTAAAGATAACGGTAATATTTTCAAAATTATAATTTTCCAATAACATATTCTCTAGAATCTCGAGACAACAATTCGCATGTTGCTTAAATGTGCAAATTACTATTTTACCTCTGACAATGCCCAATAACTCGTTTTTAGCTCATTGTCGAACAGAAAGTGATCATTGAATGGATTTTCAAAATCAAATAATACGTATGTATTTGTTATTTAAAAATGAGCCTGTGACACCAATTAAGGTCGTTTCTGATTAGATATGTCCCTAATTTGGCGGTCTTTTCAAGTTAAACACACTGTATTTATTTTGGTCACCCAAGATGGTACACTATAAGAAAATTAATATATACCAGCATTTATTATGCTAGCGATTCATCTAACCGTCACTAAAAGTTGGATATAGCAGCGGATACCAAAAGTGTTACCATCTTTAATCTTTAGCAGCATTGTGAACCCTAACCGCTGGAACATTGTGCATCTGTGGTTGCGATTTTGGCTTGTTCACTACGATGCATCCCAAGTTACTCCGCCAAGGATCCCCGCCAAAAAATTTCCACGAAGAAATCCCCACCAAAGAGTCCTAAGGATCTTAAATCGGAAAGCTCAGTCCTCCCGCTCGACTAAATTGCAAAACCCTAGTGTTTTACATCAAGCCGCTACCGTTCTTCCTCAAGAAATCAAGACGACAAAGATTCTAACTCTTTTCCATGCCAAGAGTTACTATAAATCTTGTATTCTTGATGAGTATTTACTCTCGAAAAAATGGCTAAACCCTAGCTCTTCTGCATATCTACCAGTTGATCGTTTCTTTCTCAAGAAAATCGAGACCACATAGATTCCAACTCTTCTCCACGAAGCATCCAACATCTTCTCTGGAGTAAATCGTGACCACACAGAAATTAATCGTTTCTTCTTCAGGTCTGTATTATTCCTTTTCTTCAACTGTTCATTGGCAACGCTGTTAAGTGCTTTTCATGTGGTTGTTGCCATTGTCTGCGTATGGATCGCATATTATAATAAATTAATGGTATTTTGATTAATTTCAATATACTTGTTGCTAAATATGTTGCCAATCAACAAAAAGAACCAAACTTGCTGCTCTATTTTGGCTGATTAACCTTCTTTCGTATCAATTTCTGTTTAATTACTAGATTTTTTTAATCCTTTTTTGGTAAAAACACAACAATCTAAAAGTTTGGATAAACGATATTCTAAAGTTCACCTACTTAAAAGCAGTAAAAGAAGAAAATTTGTAGAAGATTTATGATTCAGATAAAAAAGGAAATTGCATTTACTGTTTCTTTTCCATCAGAAGTTTATGCTTTTGACATTTTATGAGCCTAGTCTGAGCTCATCCATCATATTCATCTACTACGATTGGCGTGACACCGGAATCTCTTAGGAGATAAGTTCTAGATGTTCACAACTTTTTCACAAAAATATATCATATTTAGGATGTAAAGTATCAACCATTAAATAAATTGATACGAAACGAGATATAAAACCTCATGTATCAATAGTTGCCATTGTATCAGTTTGTAGTGTTCGATATCAACGGACTCAATAACGGTATTACCCGAAAACGCATTCGACTATTGGTATCAATTTTTATCAATACATGTATGTATATGACACTAATAATAGGTATAAATTAGCTGGTAACGTGCAAAAAATAATGTCAAATTCATGAGATTATTTTGGTTT
>JAOTRH010128279.1:0-14412 GCA_034768845.1 Heliamphora exappendiculata | reverse complement strand
ACTCCTCTCTTTTTCTTGAAGATCCATTTGCACCCGATAGGTTTTATCCCATCTAATGGATCTACAAGCTCCCAGACTTTATTAGAGTACATAGACTCTATCTCAGATTTTATAGCCTTTTGCCATAATTCTGCATCCTTATCTTGCAGTGGTTCATTATAATTTATGGGTTCAGTATCATGTTCTTCTGGGATCTTGTTGTAAGACTCTCCCAAAAACATGAACCTCTCGGGTTGACGAATAACCCTCCCACTACGACAAAACTCCTGTTGTGTACTCACGATAGGTGGTATCTTATTCCGTTCATTGGGTATATTTTCTGGTTGTACCAAATTTTCATTCCTCACCACTTCAAGAACAACTTGTGACCGGGGTTTGTGATTTATTACATAACCCTCTTTCAAGAATATTGTATTTGTGCTAACAAATACCTTCTGATTCTTAGGATCATAAAATAAACCACCTTTAGTTCCTTTAGAGTATCCTACAAAGAAACAGACATCTATCTTTGGTTCCACCATACTTGCATCTCCCACCAACATGTGTGCTGGGCAATCCCATATCCGGAAGTATTTTAGACTTGGCTTTCACCCAGTTCATAACTCCAAAGGGGTTCCGAGAACTGCCTTTGTAGGCACCGAATTCAAAATATATGCCGCCGTTTCTAATAAATACCCCCAAAATAAATGCGGTAAAACTGAATGACACATCATGCAACTTACCATCTCCTTAAGGGACCTATTCTTCCTTTCCGCTACACCATTCTGTTGAGGCATACTTGGTGCAGATAATTAGGAAGTTATCCCATGTTTTGATATGTAGTTCCTGAACTCCCCAGAGAGGTATTCACCTCCACGATCAGATCGTAAGGTTTTGATACTTTTACCTGTTTGCTTCTCCGCTTCCGCCTTAAACACTTTGAATTTCTCAAAAGTTTCAGACTTGCAGTAAAGCAGGTAAACATATCCATACCTAGAGTAATCATCAATAAAAGTGACGAAATACTCATACCCACCTCTTCCCTCGATGTTCATGGGACCACATAAATCAGAGTGAACCAATCCCAACACTTCTTTTGCTCTAAGTCCCTTGGCCATAAACGGCCTCTTGGTAATCTTATCTTCTAAACAGGATTCGCAGACTGAAAGTGCCTCCACTTCCAATGAACCTAAAGG
Source organism: Heliamphora exappendiculata (assembly GCA_034768845.1). Lineage (NCBI taxonomy): Eukaryota > Viridiplantae > Streptophyta > Magnoliopsida > Ericales > Sarraceniaceae > Heliamphora > Heliamphora exappendiculata. The sequence goes on along the minus strand of JAOTRH010128279.1, from coordinate 13,237 downwards.
TCCACTTTCAACCAATTTTTGTATCCTTTTTAGATTAACATGACCCAAACGAAGATGCCAAAGTAGCGTTTGGTTCAAAGAGAAAACTTTCCTCTTAAGTGGTAAAACATGTAAATTATTCACCTCATTATTTTTATCAGTAGAAATAACATTGTGTAAAATGTAAAGAGCATTTTCTAATGTACCACAACAGATAAATTATTTTCCAACCATAATACTGCATGAAAGCTTATTAAAAAAAATATAATATCCATCATTCCCTAAACAGGAAATCTAAACTAAGTTCCGCCTGATTTGGGGTGCATATAAAATGTTCTTCAAAATTAAACACTTATTATTTCTGAAATAAAGAATTACTTCTCCCACTGCAACAACAGACACCTGGGAGTTATTCTCCATCTGAAGGTAGACCTCGCACTCTCTAAGCTGTCTAGTTACCTAGAACCCCTGTAAAAAATTACAAATATGATTAGTGGCTCCCGTATCTATACACCAATTTTTCGTAGATACAACCGTTAAACATGATTCAACTACTAGAGAAAAAGTAATACCTACAGCTAGCTTGTTCTTTCGGTCAGGACAGTCCCTCTTCTAGTGTCCGAGTTTCTCACAAAAATAGCACGTGCCCTTTGGCGCCTTTAGCTTCGCCTTGGCAAGTGATGGCTTAGCCTTGCCAACCATTTTTGTATTTTCCTGTTGTTGTCCTTTTTTCTTCTTCTTACCACCTCTTGGCCTAGAAATAGAATCTTTTTCAGCAGCAAATGCACGAGTTGGCTTGCGGATAACACCTTCCACTGCCTGTAGTTCTTTCAATAATTCTGCTAGAAAAAAATCCAGTTTGTTCATAGTGTAGTTTAGGCGGAATTGTTGAAACGAATCAGACAGTGACTGGAGCACGATATCGATTTGGAATTCTGCATCGATTTCTGCTCCAAGGACCTCCAGCTCGTTAAGAAGACCGATTGACAGCCTGAATCCTTTGTGATTAAGCAGGCCACGTAGTGTGGACGTCTACTAATTAACACCTGTCTGGACAGACATGCTAGTCTATTAATTTACTGCTGTAACTAAATATCATAATAAAAAATTGCCAGCCCAGAGTCACATCAATTGATAGATCACGTAGTGTAGACGTCTAACAATTAATGAACAAAGAAGTACTAGGTTTTTCATTCCTTGATATAGGACATTCCATGTAAATTAAATAGCTAATAAATTTTGATTCCCACAAATAAAAACAGTGACTCCTTAGGGATGATATTTTTATTCATGAGTTAAGTGTATAACCATTATTCTTAATTTAAAAATACGGTGTCAAAGCTCTGGGTCCGGTGTGAACAAACCCTACTTCGCACTATTTTCAAATCTACTTCTTTCGAAAATTCGTTCCGGAGATACTATGACTATAGCCCTTCCTTATGGAGATCGAAAGTCAAATTCGATGCGCAAGTTATAATCACATCTCCTATAAATGTGTAATGGAGACCATAGAATTTATCTGTGACTAAACCCTTCTTCACTTAATATTTTAAAAATCGAGGGTTTTACCTTTTTGTTTATTTTAAACCATTAAACGTATTTTAATTTTTAATTAAAATAAATTCAATTTTAATCAATTGAAATATTTCTTATTTAACCATAATAAAATAAACAAAAACTTTCTTATTTAATTTTGCGAAAGAAATTAATTACTCATGTTTTAATTAAAAAATCTCAATTAATTTTAACACAAAAATTAAATAAATAATTAATTATTTATTTTTTTGTTTTAAAAAATGTTAAGAATATTTATTTTATAAAACTGTTTTTTCTAATATACTTTCGATAATTAAAATCATGCATAAAAGAAAAAACAAACAAAATAAAATCTGTCTACGCAATTAAATAAAATAAATAATTAAATAATTAAATAACGATAAAATAAATATAAATTAAGTCGTTATGATCCGGTCCATCCGTTTAATCTTTTAATCCGACGGTTTCGAATTAAATATTAAACGCCTAGAGTTTTGGAACCCTAAACGAGCCGCCAAAAATTCGAAACTTTTCTTCAGTCTCCCGACCACCGTCACAGCCCCGGACCACCGTTGGAACGCCAGAAAAATGCTGAAAAGGAAGCCCAAACAGCCCCTTAAGTTGTTGAAAATTCTATTGTGTAGGCAGCACTGCACCGCCTTTTTCCAGCCGCTGTTTGACCACTTTTTCGCCACTTTTGAAACCCCCAAAAAATGTGGTAGGTAGAGCACATCGAGGTCTTGAACTCCAAAAAAAATTGCGTCAAAATTCGAAGCCGAAGTACACTGAAAAAATTCTCAAAGTGCCGAAATTTCTGTAGTAGTGCCACTGTGCGCGACCAGCTTTGAAGCACATTTTGACCCATTTTCTTCCGTCGTCGAACCGCAACCGAACCCCCATAGAATAGCCAACGGAAAACCTTTATTTTAGCAAAAAAATTGCGTCGAAAAAGATTCTTGAAAGCCCCTAAAGCAAGCTTCAAAGACAGCCCCCTGTTGTGGCTGATCGGCCCTTTGCCGCCGTTGCCTTGTTCTTCTTCTTTTTGTTTTTGTTTCTCGTTTTGCGTGATCCAATTACAAAATTAATCCAAAAAAATGAATGAAATAATAGATTACATCGTTAAAAACCTATACCCTACGTAGGAGGTGTACAACCGATCTAATCTCGAAACCAAACCGTCGAGATAAACGATTAAAAATGATACAAATCAAACATTCATTGATACATTCATATTACCGGACCATAACGACATAGGCTGCAAAACAAAGGTTAGCACAATGATTTTTCATGAAAAACTCAACTATGGCTCTAATACCATTGTTGGAGCAGAAAAAATTTTGAATCGACGCCGTGACCGTAAAAAACGACGTATGCTTTTTTCATGAAAAACGAAAACTATATTAATCTTAATAGTATGAGACATTTATGAAACTTGTCGAAAAGTTTAAAGAAATTCCGAATACGTTGAAGACGACCTTGCAATCTTTCCACGTATGTCCTGGACGCACTACGACGATCATGGTGTGTGGGCACCGATTCCAATCAAAGAGCTCTCCTTCTTTTGGTTTCTTCTCACACACTTCTCTCCAAGAATGCAAAATTAATTTCCAAAAAGAGAGAAGGGGCGGCGGCTATGGTGAGGGGATTAGGGTTTTGGGTTTTATATATCTAGCATTCTTTTGATATATTTCTCCATATATCAAAGATAATGTTAAGTATATATATTCTCTTTCCTAAAATTAAGCAAGAGATATATATCTTTCATAAAATCAAATTTTCACCCCCTTATTAGGGCCGACCACCTAGGGAGTAATCCCTATGGAGTAATCCCTAGGTGTGCCAAAAACCTAAACCGTCCTTTAACATTTAATTTAATTCCTGAATGTCCCCGACGGCAAAACTAGCATTCTAATTAAATTAAATAATTACCAAAACCAACAAGAAAAATATCCGTGCGTGTAATGGGTTACGTGAGGGATCACGAGGAAGTATAGGACTCGGGCTAACCGTACGAGAAAACCAGATATCCCTAACTCTGTCCCCGAGCTAGATCCTTTCCCGTATGAACCAGAACTTATTCCACTAAACGTCCTAACTGAACTCCCAGCCCTAACTCAAATTATGTCTTGAGTTTTGAATTATCAAATACACTGAATCTCCCCACGTTTACGATATGGATTCCTGATAAATAAATTAGGTTACTGACAACCCGATATAATTATCCTCTTCTTCTCGCAACCACACCGCTTAACCTTTTGATATGCCGGATCCGAAAATCTACTGTACAGGTTTAGCATAGTCAAACCTATAAGAAAAACACACGAGGGAAAACTCCTCAACCTAAATCGGACGTGGTTTCCATCAGCTGATTATCAATCATTGAACAAATAATGCCAGTACCCAACTCATCGGTATTGTTGATCTCATGGAGGAAATCGCAACCATTGATGACTCAAAGTACTGTACATCATCTGAACACAATTAATCAATCACTTTGGGATTAAGAGTTCATGAAATACATGATAATACAGGATGCGGATCAATTCATATAGTCAGTATAGAATCAATCATCCCGTTGATCCCGCTCAATACACTCCAAGTGTACTAACACATCGAGCTCGAACATCGAATTCTCAAAACCTGAATTCGATCCATTCGACCAAGCCAAGACCAGCTACTATAACAATGTACTACAATCGTACCAATAGAATGTCCGGATCCATTGCGATTGCGAGCTTACCTGTATAATCTGTCAGAACCTATGACCTGATCTTTCGTGCAGCACGCACTGAGTCAAAAACTGGATAGAATATACGGACTATGCATTTATACATCACAAATATAAATATAAAACCATAAATGCAGAATCATCTCAATTTTTTCTTATTAATATGCCAGGGATCCAGAATAAAATACATAAAAAACATGATTTTTTAGTATACATTCCCAACAATACTTGTCATCAGAGGGGATTACATTCCAGTTGACTGCACTTAGCACTCCACAACAGAATGGTGTAGCAGAAAGAAGAAATAAGACTCTTATGGAGATTGTAAGATCAATGATGAGTTATTCAGGTTTATCAGATTAGTTTTGGGGACTCGCTTTAGAGACAACGGCCTACATTCTGAACTTGATACCTTCTAAGTCAGTACCTTCTACTCCCACATAATTGTGTACCGGGTGTAAGCCTAGTCTGAAACACAATCGAATTTGGGAGTGTCCAGCACTTGTGCTGAAAGGGAACGCGGGTAAGTTGGAACTGATGAGAGAAGTCTGTTTCCTTGTGGGGTATCCCAAGGGAATGAAAGGTTGTCTATTTTATAATCCTAATGATCAGAAGGTTATTGTTAGTACTAATGCCCGATTCTTAGAAGAGAATTATATTATGGATCACAGGCCCTAAAGAAAAATTATTCTGAAAGAATTGAGAGAAAATACCAATAAAACGGAAGAGGAACCACAAGTCATTGATATTCTATTACCTCATCGTAGTGGGAGGATTATCGGGACAGGTGCAAATCAAGAACAGGGTGCTAATGCACAGGGTTTAGATTTTGCATAGCCTGTTACTGCTAGTACACAGACACAGGTAGTGTCTCATCGTAGTGGGAGGGTTGTTCATCAACCTGATCGGTATATGTTCTTAGGAGAGTCATTTGAAACGATCCCGACTGAACTAGATAACGAGCCCTGTAACTACAATAAAACACCATAAGACAAATATGCAGATCTTTGGCAAAGGGTTATGAATTTAAAGATGAAATCTTTATATTCCAATCAGGACTGGGAACTTGTAGAACCACCCAAAGGGATAAAACTCATTGGATGCAAGTGGATCTACAAGAAGAAGAGAGGAGTAGACGGGAAGGTTAAAAACCTTCAAAGTTAGTCTTGTTGCTAAAGGGTTCACTAAGAAAGAAGAGATCGACTATGAGAAAACTTTTTCGCAGGTAGCCATGCTCAAGTTTATCTAGATTCTCTTATCCAATGCCGCACATTTCGATTACGAAATCTAAAAAATTGACGTCAAGATAACTTTTCTTCACGGAAGTCTTGACAAGTGTATCTATATGATACAACCAGATGGATTCATTGTAAAGTGCCATGAGCACATGTTGTGCAAGCTTAAGAGATCTATTTATAGACTTAAGCAAGTATCGAGGTCTTAGAACACTCGATTTGATCAACCTATAAAATCTTATAGTTTTGATCAAAGTCTAAGTGAGTCCTGTGTGTACAAAAAGCGTGACAGAAGTGTGGTGATCTTCCTAGTACTTTATGTAGACGATATCTTACTCATCAAAAATGATATGGGGGCATTATCTACGGTTAAAGTATGATTATCTAGGTAGTTCGATATGAAGGACTTGGGAGAAACCAGTCACATCCTTGGGATCATGCTTGTGCGATATCAGAAACAAACGATGTTGGGCTTATCACAAGTAAAGTATATCGATGATATTCTAGCTCGTTTTAGCATGCAAAATTTTATGAATGGATTTCTCCCTTTCAGGTATGGAATCACTCTATCCAAGGATCAGTGTCCTATTGGAGGGAATACTGCCAAGATCATTATTTTTGTAAAATGATTTTTGGTAAAAATTAACTTGGCGGGCAAACGCCGAAATGGGCTCCAGATAACAATTTTGACGTCGAACGATCAAAAAGAAACCCGTGCAACTAAAGTTAATTTAGATGAATACCTCTTGTCGATCTAATCTTCAACTATGACTTGATTCCGAGTTGAAGCTCCAATCAGATCTTTTACTATATTTCCTTGCGCGATTCTCGAACGTAGTGTGGGCTACGATCCTCCGAGAACTTGTATCGGCATAACCCCGATATATTTAAGTTTTTGAAAGATAAAAATAACATCTCAACGATATATGAACTATCAGAAATATGATGTATCAATCTCAAATTGGTTCAGCCTACCGCGTATATATAGGGCTACAGCAGGGACCTGGGAAGTAATTATGAGTAAGACTTCCAGTGGAACACAAACACCTACCAGCAGTTTCTGCAATTAAACAAGGACGCATAGCAGTATCTGCAATTATGAAAAACCAGCAGCGGTTTTTGTAATTTTTATAAAATACTGAATTACAGCTCACACCACTAAAGGACTATAATTGCAATCTGACCCATAATTTCAAGACCTTCTTGCATTGAGCTCCTGTTATTAAATGCTTATTATTTCTTCTCACGTTAAGATTCTCAATACCCGCTAATTAAATTTAATTACTAACAATTTAATTTAATCGGCATCTTGATATTCCTTAAACCCTTCCGCTTAACTTATTTGACCGCCGGATAATCAAATTCACCTGCAGAGTTTGGCCCGGTCAAAACTTATAAACATCCTTAAGGGGGTATCATCAATGCCAATTTTTTGGGACGTAAATTCCGTCAATAATTAATATTTTTCATATAAATAATATCACTATCAAACTCACCGGGAATATAGACCCATATAAGATCGCACCCTCTAATGAATCAAAACAACGAATATTAAATATATACAAATTAATAATTATTTCAGGATTAAAAGGATATACACTATTCATAATAACCTTGGAGTGTGAATTAATTTACAGAGTCAGTAGTCATAACTAAATTAATTACCCCAATTGTCCCGTTCAATACACACAAAGTGTACTGACACAGAGAGTCGAAATAATATACGACGCTATTATCTATTCCCCGTAACCAAGACATACCTACTAAAACTCTGTACCACAGTCGTACTGATAGTATGTCTATTTTCATATAAACTGTGAACATAAAACTTATATTCTGTAAGAACTTAAAATTTGGTCTTCTGTGTAAGCCATACTCTACACACCAGATCAAATACTATACAGAATATCGGACATCCATGCATAAAAAATAAATGATATATATACATTGCTCATAAAGATTCTCATAAAATAAAAAACTAATTTTATTAATAATAAAATTAAATACTAAAAACATAGTTTTCAGTATACCAACCCTAAAATGTCGTAAGACACCTAATGAGATGGAGAAGATGAAGGCGGTTCCTTATACTTTGGCAGTAGGATGCCTCATGTATACTATGCTTTGCACTGGACCCGACAACTGCTTTGCCGTTGGCATGATTAGCATATATCAAAAGAAACAAATACATGAAACGCATACCCATATGGCATGCAACTTTTAAATCCTATGGCATGCAATTTTTATTTAAAAGATACATGAAACACATACCCATATGCAATAATATTGAAACTAGCATGATTTGGTTAAAAGAATAAAAATATGCTAGAAATTAACAAAACAACTTAAATATGGACTTGCTACAAAAGAAAGATCAAACTATCTTAAACATGCTTTCAAATAAAGAAACTAAAACTTGCATATTATTAAAATTAACTAGGTTAACATTAACATGATGTAAAATAAAAAATGCATAAAAGAAAAAATTTCTATATTAAAAGAAAACCTATTTAACAAAGAAATTTAAAATAAGAGTTTTGTAACAAAAGAGAATATCAAGATTTAAAATAAAAAAAAGATATATCAAAATATGAATTGTAGAAAATGTTATTAAGAAGAAAATCTAATTATTTACATAAAATATAAAAATAAGAAGAATAAGAGAACATTAAAAGATATCTTTGTGTGCTTTTTGTGCTTTTTGTTGTTAATAGAAGAAAAAAAAAATATTATAAGAGACAAGTTACGAACATTGAGTTTTTAACATTTTACATTTTAAAAGAGAATAAATGAGAAGAAAATAAAAGAGGTGAAAAGAATAATGGAGTATTTTAAAAGAGAAAATTATGAACTACTTAAAGATGAAAGTTAACTTAAAAGTTTTTTTGTGATTTTTAGTTTTAGAAAAATAAAAATACCATGAAAAGAAAATAAGACTATAAAAAAATGAAAAATAAATTTTTATGAAATAGAATATTAATGTTACAAGAAATGAAATGTTTGAATGGCACTTTGTAAGGAAATTAAAACTATTACTAAAAAAATAAAATAATAGAAAAGAAAGTTACACTAATAAAAGGAAGAGAATAAAAGCTAAAAAATAAAATAAAATTAAAAGAACATTAACCTAAAAGAACATCTAAGCTAATATTACAAGAATATTTAGGTTGGTGTAATCAAAAGAACATTAAACTAAATTTAAAAAAAATGCTAGTATTAAAATAAAATGTAAAATTAAAACTTAAAAGAAAAAGGAAATAAAAATGCTATAAAGGAAGTTTAAAATTAATAAATAAAATGCAAGAAAAAGTAAAATTAAAATAATGCTAGAAGAAAATAAATACTAAACTAGAAGAAAATAAAATGGAGCATTATACTAATTAGAACAAGAAAATGAAATAAAATGCTATTGAAATGAAATTTAGACTAAAAAAAAATTAAATGCTAGAACATTAAAGCTATAATTAAAATGGGTATAGTATTGACAATTACAACTATTTTTATGTAAGTGCTTGGATCATAACAATTAACAACATTGATAAGTTATAATTGTCAGAAATATTAGCATTCTTTAATGATTTAACAATTTGTAATAAGCTTAAAATGTAAGTAAGTAAATTAACAAAACAAGTAAACTATATAAGTTAAAGCATGAATTTAAACATAAATGTAATAACTAATAAGCAAAACAAGAATATAATTGAAACAAATACATAAAAATTAACTCGATCACTCCAAAAGACAGAAGATGGAGCTAAAAGGATTGGGGATCCAAACGGAATACTTGGATTGTTACGGAATCTTCAAATTGGGAGAATGTGCTCCAATGCTCCAATCCTTAGACAATAATCCAAGTTAGGGTTTGGGACTATTGAAGGCTTGAATCTCGATATCTCGGCAGGACTTCGGGGTCGGGGCTCGGAATTACTCGGCGTCTCGGCAGAATTTTTCTAACTAAACCTCTCTCTATTCTTTTGTCATTGAAAACGTACCAAATGTACGATATTTATAGAGTTCTTCAACCAATGAGATGTTACCACGTTTTAAAACACGTCATGCCATTTGAAGCTAGCGGCCGCCACAATGCAAGTTGGCGGTCGCCATGTTGGAAAAGGTTCTACAAGATTCTATTGACGGCCACCACAATGAACATAGCGATCGCCACTTCTGGTAATGACTTGGACAACAAGTTATTGACGGTTTGGTACAACTTCATTGGGTTTGAAGGTTTTTGATAGTTTTTGATGGTCGGGTTCAATTACCGAACTTGGTTCACTTCTCAAGGATCGAACTGAAGCACTATTCCAGCTGTTTTCATTATCGGATTCACCTAAGATTGGTGGGGTCAAATTGGGGTGTCTACAGTTGCCCCTCTTTGATATAACTCGTATAGCAATGCGTGACACAAGTTGTATCAAAGACCCAAAGACAATAGCTATTTGACCGAACTGTTAATCTTAAGCCACAAACACACAAGCATGCAAATGATGTTGGTCGTACTCGAATTTTCATCAAGTTGCCTACGTACTCTTTTTTCCTAGGAATTAGACCAAAACGTAGTTCCTGGGACAAAATACAAAGATGCAAGAAATATGATGCAAAATGTAACATGATATAGATGTTAATATGATGCAAATGCTGGTATGATCGAACAAATCTTAAAGATCGAGTTAAGATCTAAAGAGAGTGCAAACAAGTCAAAGATCAAATTTTAAGATCTAAGAACTCAATCGGGAGTAAAATAATTAAAAGGATCAAGTTAAGATCCAAGAAATTATCTTAATCGAAAAAACAATCATGAATTGATCGATCGAGTTAAGATCTCACAATTTCGGGATGGAAGTGGGATAAAAATAACTAAAAGTCAAATTTTATGACTTAGAGTTAAATTTATCGGGAGAAAAAACACGAATTAGTAGGTCAAGTTAAGACCTAATAATTCGGGACGAGGTATGAGATAAAAATATTAAAAGTCTAGTTACGGTTTAAATTAAATTTATCGAAAAGATGAACCACGAATTTAATAGGTCGAGTTAAGACCTACAAATTCGGAACGAGGTATAAGATAAAAATAATTAAAAGCCTAGTTAAGGCTTAAAATTAAATTTATCGAAAAGATGAACCACGAATTTAATAGGTCGAGTTAAGACCTACAAATTCGAAACAAGGTATGAGATAAAAATAATTAAAAGCCTAGTTAATGCTTAAAATTAAATTTATCGAAAAGATGAACCACGAATTTAATAGGTCAAGTTAAGGCCTACAAATTCGGAATGAGGTAAGAGATAAAAATAATTAAAAACCTAGTTACGGCTTAAAATTAAATTTATCGAAAAGATGAACCATGAATTTAATAGATCGAGTTAAGACCTACAAATTCGGAACGAGACATGAGATAAAAATAATTAAAAGTTTAGTTACGGCTCAAAATTAAATTTATCAGAAAGATGAACCACGAATTTAATAGGTCGAGTTGAGATCTACAAATTCGGAACGAAGTATGAGATAAAAATAATTAAAAACCTAGTTACAGTTTAAAATTAAATTTATCGGAAAACCTACAAATTCGGAACGAGGTATGAGATAAAAATAATTAAAAGCCTAGTTACGACTTAAAATTAAATTTATCGGAAAGATGAACCACAGATTTAATAGGTCGAGTTAAGATCTACAAATTCGGAATGAGGTATGAGATAAAAATAATTAAAAGCCTAGTTACGGCTTAAAATTACATTTATCGGAAAGATGAACCACAAATTTAATCAGTCGAGTTAAGATCTACAAATTCGGAACGAGATATGAGATAAAAATAATTAAAAGCCTAGTTTTGACTTAAAATTAAATTTATCGAAAAGATGAATCACGCATTTAATAGGTCGAGTTAAGACCTATAAATCCGAAACGAGGTATGAGATAAAAATAATTATAAACCTAGTTACGGCTTAAAATTAAATTTATCGGAAAGGAGCAACTGCAAAATAGTGGGGTAGCAAAAACAAGGTTTTTAAAAAATTATTATCATATTTGCAAAGTGCAAACAAAAACAACACATACAAAGTCTACATGCACAAAAACACACCATAAGAAAACAAAATTATTTATGTATTTTTTTAAAAAAATTATTTTTTTTAATAAGGTGCATACAAATATGAAATAAAACACCTATAACAAAAGCAAATACAATAATTAACAAAAACCATCCAAACGGCCCCTTAGGAACCCCAAAAAGTCATTATGATATTCTGACATGGCGGTCGCCAAGATGGAGGCGACGTGACGTTTGATAATCAGGCGGTCACCAAGATGAAATCCCTCTAACATGACGGCCGCTGGGTAAAAACCCCTAATACCTGGCGGTCGCTATGTGACATTTCGGCAACATGGCGGTCGCCAACATGTTATATGGCAGCCGCCAACTCGAGAAGCGTGTCCAAATCTTTAAGTCGTGTGGGCTGGTTCATTTCTTCATTCCTCACTCTCTCTCTAGCTTTCAGACGCTCTCAACTTTCCCTACCCTTCTCCCTGCTTTTGTGCCTTATCTTGTCTCTTTCTTACTTTCTATCTTTCTTACGATGTTCACTCTTCTACTTGTGATTCCGTTCCTTTTCATGGCTGGCTCAGGCTAGTGAGATGATGACTTGGGGTGACGACGGGGTCCTGCTACTACCGGGAGTTCCTCCATGGGGACTCTTAGGGATACAACCACCAGTCTCCCTACCAGCGGGGTTACCACTACGTAGCCGAGCGCTGCGATGGATGCTCTCTCTCTTGAGGCAGAGCGTGCCTCTCGCCTGGCAGCCGATGAGGAGGCGTGAGCAGCTGCTGAGGCTCAGGCAGCTGCTGATGCTGCTGCCAAGGCCGCGATGGCTGATTTTCTGGATCCAGACACTGGAGAGGGTGATCCAGCACCTTTTAACCCACATACCTACGATCCGGTCCCTCATCGCATAGTATACCACGGGATGAGATGCTACGAGCCTTCTGCTGATGCGATTGCTGCTGATGTTCTTCTCCGGAAGCCTGACCACCATATCTCCCGTCAGCGACCTTCGGTAGGTTACCTATCCCTATTATTTCAAATCCAAAGCATGTTTTTTTATGATATGTGAAACGTAGACGCTTGCCTAGAATCCCCCAGATGATATGATAATGTATTTTGATATGATGATCAATGGTGATGAATGGTGTTTTATTTTGATGATTGTGTGATGCTGATGTCTTAGTTTATGGACCTTTACAATAGTGATTAAAACAGTATGAACACTAGAATTTTGAACAAACAATAAAAGAGAATTTATTTTATCATGAAAAATAAAAAAAATTATTTTATTTTTAGAAAAAACATAAAACTAAGGGATTTTTTTTTTGTGGTTAGACATAAAAATCTAATAGGCTGAAATTGGGGTAGGAAAAATAAAGAAAGAATTTTATCAGAAATCCTAAAACATTTAGAGGCAATGTTGCTGAAAATCCTAAAATCTAGGGCAAACTTTCTAAAAAAAAACTTATGGAGTATTTTTCAAAAGTTTAATAAAAAGAAAAACATGAAATTTTTTTTTTAGAAAGATTTTCAAAGATGTTACGAAAATAAGAAAATTTTACAATAATTCTCGGAAATTTAGAAAAAAAATTTCCAAAAATCTTAGAAAAATCAAAAGAAATCATTCAAAAATTTTAAAAAATTGGGACAAATTTTCATAAAACTGAGGAAAATTTTTAGAAGCTTTTCCTTTTTTAAAAAAAAATTTTGAAAATTCGT
>JAOTRH010128268.1:0-14412 GCA_034768845.1 Heliamphora exappendiculata | reverse complement strand
GTATTTCTTTTGTATTTATATTATCATTGTACAGAAAGTAAAGTGGATGACTGTAATAATATTAGTGTTGTAAAGGACTCTTGAAGATTAATAATCTTGTTTAGCCTTTGTGACGCATACGTAAATTGTTAGAAGAAAATGTTTTTACTATGGTTGTTTAAGATATTGGGTTGAGTTTATGGATTCCCGTGGTTTGAGACGTTACAAATGGTATCAGAGCCCTAGGTTCGAATATCTAGGAGCCGTGGGGAGGTAGAATGACCCTTCGAAGAGAGTTGTTTGATGAGAGTAGGCACCACTACACAGCATGAATTGTGTGCTTGCATGGGTTTGCTATTGAATTGTTTGCGCTTGTTGTGTGTTTATATAAGTATGGAGGTTGAGTTTTGGGGTGATGTGGCGTGCCAATTGGCGTCTGATTAACTACTTTGGGATTCAAAATAGAAAAGCGTTTGGCCGACATTCTTTCAATGAGAAATTTGAATTAGTTGCCCGGATTGTCACGTTACTCTAAGGCTTTTCCTCAGTGTGTGAATATGTGTTGGTGTGATGTGACTAGGTGGCGGGTAGTGTGTAGCCTGGTTTTAGAAGGTTAAGTTGAGTTTAACCTAGTTGAGAGCTATGATATCCTCGCTATAGGAGTTATGATCGTGCAGACTAAGACGAGTTATGTCCAGATGGTGATGTGGGTTTGAGAATATGACTCGGTGGTCAATATTCATGGTGGGTGTAAGCCCGTGAGACGAGCAGTGATTATTTGGTATGTTTGTACCCATATGAGCTAGGGTGATTGTAGTAGTTGCCCATTGTGAGTTGTGCTACCAGTAGTTTGATGAATGAATGTGGTGGGCTGTGTGAAACCTTTTGGAGGTTATTTGTTGTGGTTGGATATGAGGTATGCGTTATTACGTGTGTGATCCCAAGAGGGGGGTGAATTAAATATTTAAAATTTTAGATTAAAACAAAACACAAGTATATGATTTTTGGTTCACAAGAATATAACTTTATTTAAATCACAAGTAAATTTGTTTTAACCTTATAAGCAAAAACTTTGTGTTGAAATGTTTAAGAGAAAGTGTATACAAAGTTTTAACTTCTTTATTATTCAAATGTAGCACTTTAATAATTTTAACAATTTTAATTGTATATTTGTTAATATGTTTTTGATATGACTTTAAATACAAGTATATTTTAAATGAACAATAAAAAGGATTTAAGCACAACCAAAGATGTTAATTCTTAAACTACTTTTGAAAATAATGCTTAAACTTCTTTGAACAATTTAAAGCTCAAGTCTAGTTTGCAAGAAAAACTTTCAAATGTATCTTTCTATTGTTTGAAGTATATGACTAATATTGATGTGCAACATTGGATTGGTAAACTCTTTTGCATAAAAAATGTGAGTATAAGTTATGTGAGACCTCGAACCTTGTTAATTTTGATATATATAAATGTTGACGTGTTTTTCCTTCATGTTATATATCATCGATGCTTGGTTTATTTTTTGGGTTGTAGAACAGCATGTATAGATGTGTTTTAAGCTTTTTTCGACCTTGTTTAGATGGGTTGGGTTGTTTTTGGCTTGTTTGTTTGGCCTTAGAGCACAAAACCCGAGAACCAAAACAGTGTGCAGTTCGGTCGACTGGAGGGGTGAGTTCGATCGACCGAACTGTTTCTAGTGAGTTCGGTCGATTGAACCAGGGGGTTCGATCGACAGAACTGTGGGCGGTGCACATTTTTCAATGAGCTTCAGTCGACTGAAGTGCTCTCTTCAGTCGACTAAATAGTCTTTCTGACGTGCCTATAAGACCTCCACTAGCTGAAACGTTCAGAAAATGTTTTGTTTCTTCCATTCTCTTTGCCTTCTCTCTACATATTTGACCTACCCGAGCCTTGTTTTCGACGATCAGCTTGTGGATCCTTGCTATCTACGCTGTTAGCTTCGCGCTCATCCAGTCAGATTCTCGTTCCGATGAGGTCTGATTTTTGAGGCATCGGGTTTTGACCCAACGAGGTAGGATTCTAGATCTACTGCGGTTATGAGGGTATAATATGTAATTATATGCGTTTTCACCAGGTAGAAAATGCATCAAATGTCATATTTTCTGTTTAAGCGTTGTTTTTCTGATAGAAAGCATGTTGTTCGCTTTTCTTGGCTTGTAGTATTGTATGACATGTGGTAGTGAGGTTTTCAAAGAATTTTGTTGAAAATGGTGGATTTTGTTAAAAAATGGTGATTTTATGAAAAATCTCAACACTTAGTGTTTTGGAGGTTTAGAGCTCGCCTTCGGGGGTGAGTCTCAGGTTTTGAAACTTTTTGTTGAAAATGGTAAAAACAATTTGAAAATGTTTTGTTTGGTCTCCATGTTGATGGATGGATCTATGTATACATGTATAATATATATTTGTGAAATGGTTCGATTTTTGACAATGATTATCTTGATGTACCGGGATGACGTGTATTTGGCACGAGTTGCCCTTGGTGAAAGTCCAGAAACGTGCGCAGTGTAGGTACCTTTGTTATCCTTCGGGGTAGTTCCCGTAAAGAAGGTCGGTTTGGGTGCTCTTTTTCCTTGGGTTGTCGGGCTCGTAAAGTTAGCTTTTACGTCGTGGTGCTCCGTATAGAACTTGTCATTACCTAGCAGAACTTAAGTGGTTCAGGACTAGGGTATTGGACAAGAGTCTATAGTTGCTACCTGTGTTCTTGTGGCAGAGCCGATACATAGGATCTTACCATTCTTTTTCCATGATGTACAATCCGTGAGGGAACGATGTTTTCATTCTAGTTTTCCTTCAACTGTAAAATGTGTTTTTCATTTTTTAAATGCTTAGTTGCGAAGGAAAAACTGTTTTAGAGGTTTGTGGAAAACTTGGGATTTTATGATGTAAAACCTTTTTGGCTTGTGATTGAGTACGCTCCTACTCTATATGATTGCATATTACCTATTTTACAGCTTTATTGTCTGTTTCTATTGGGCTTCGTCTCACGGGTGGGATTTTCTGTAAAATCGTTTTCAAGTGATGATGTGGATGAGGAGTAGCTCTAGTGATGCTTGTGTTGGCGAAAGACTTTTATAATTTTCCTTTTTTTGGTATGCTTATTCCTGAAGGCAGTTTTGTACGCCATAAGGCGATATACTTATGCATGTTATACAAGATGTTTACTGCTTTTGAGAGATGCATGTTGGGTTTTCTTGTGATTTCAACAGGTGGATTTGAATGTATGAAAACCTATTTTCTGTAAAACTGGTGTTTAGTGAATTTTCACGTGACCCTGGGTTTTGGGGCTTAACAACTTGGTATTAGAGCATTGGGTTCGAATACCTAAGACCCATGGAAAAAGGGGTTTTTCACCTGGTGAGGTTGATTGTATATGCTTTCTTGCATGTGTTTAAATGTTGGTTTGTAACATGTTAATAGCTTTCTGAGCATGATCGTTATGTATATGTGAGTATGGAGGTTGAATCTCAGGATTGATAAGTCTTGCCTTACGGCGTTTGGAATAACAGATTTGGAAGCCAAGTTAGAAACGCGTTTGGCCAACGTGTTTTCTAGCAGGGAATCTAAATAGGTTATCCAAATGGATGAGTCTGTCTTGTTAGTTCTCCTCGATATGTGAGACGTGTTAACATGATCTTACGTGGCTATGTGATAGCATGATTATTGTTCCTGTTACGTAGTAACATGTGTAGGAAAGCTTATCTTGTTTATATTGCTTCCTATAGAATTATGTCCACACGGGGAGTGCGGGGACAGGGTCGTGGTCGAGGTCGTGGCCGAGGTCGTGCTTATGATTGGGTTCCAGATGTTCAGGTTCTAGAGGAGGATAACGTTCATGCCCCATAAGAACAAGTGGGCGGTGCTGACGTTGTCCAGGAGATGCTTGCCACTATGCAAGCTATGGCAGAAGCGACCAGGGTTAGTGTAAGGGTTCCTGAGCCAAGGGCTTCTATAGCTATACGAGAGTTTCGGCGGTTGGATCCTCCGATCTTTGGTACTCTGGACATCGAGGAGGATGCTTTGCGTATAAAGTTGGCGGTGTTCCAACTGCGAGAAGATGTTAGAGGGTGGTGGAAGTTTGCCAAGACCACTGTGGATGAGACATGGGCTGCTTTTACGAGGGTCTTCTTGGAGAAGTGTTTCCTGACATCTTCGAGAGATACTTACTGAGAGGAGTTCCTCTCCCTTGTTCAGGGGAATTTGTCTATGGTCCAGTATGAGGCTAAGTTCGCGAATCAATCGCGATTTGCACCTGAGATGGTATCGACTGAGGAGTTGCATACTCAGAGGTTTGAGAGAGGACTTCGACCTGCTATCAAGGATAGGATTGAAGCTCTGGATGTGGAGGTGTACATCAAGCTGGTGGAAGCAGCTATCCAGGTAGAGAACTCGTTGGCAGATAGCCGCAGGATTAGAGAGAGCGGGAGTCAGCAGCGCAGTGGAGATCCACAGTTCTAGAGGCACAGGAAAAAGCTCCAGAGGTCGTCTGGACCTAGTTCTCATGTTGTCGGATCGTATCAGCTATAGTCGTCTGCACCTACACCTTCAATGGCCTCACAGGAAGGCCAGAGCAGAGATGATTGATCTGTTATCGCTGTAGATATCCGGGACATCGTTCAGTTGAGTCCCCGCAGATGGGCCAGGCTTAGAGTTCAGCGCCCTTCTAGCCATAGGCGAGAGACCCACCTATCTATTTTGGATGTGGTTAGTCTGGGCATATTCGTAGATCCTGTCCCAGAGAGGGAAATGTTCAAGGCACGACATGAGTGTCAGTTGCTTCGTTTGTACAGAGGCGATAGGCTCCGCAGCAGCTTATGGCTCAAACTTCCAGGTTTGCAGAGGGAGGTACTTCAGCTCAGTCTGTGAGGCAGCCATCGACTCAGGGTTATGGTGGGCAGACAAGACTACCACAGGCCAAGGCTTATGTTCTTACTGACCGCAGTGCTTCCAAAGCACCAGTTGTGTCTGATGCAGCAGTCACCTGGCCATGATCAGAGGTACTCTTCTAGTCTTTAGATCATGGGCCAGTGTTCTTATAGACACGGGAGCTCACATTCATTTATATCCTCTGCATTTGTGTCTACATTGGGGTTGGAAATGGACTGGTTGGGTAGTACCTTATGCGTAGAGACCCCAGTTAGTGGGAATCTGACGCTAAGCCTTGTTTATAGATCTTGCGTACTGGAGGTCGCTGGTCGTTGTTTAGAGTTTGATTTTATCATTCTAGACATGACCACGTTTGATGTCATCCTAGGGATGGACTGGCTAACTACCTACCGTGCCTATATAGAATGTGAACGACGGAGAGTGTTGATCTGTACACCGGAGGGCGATTGCTTCTACTTTGTGGGTGATCGGGATGAGGACTTTGTGTCTATACTAGGTGCCGTACGAATTCGAGGGAACTTAGGTTATCTCTTTTCTGCTCTCAGATTGGATATGCCAGATGAGGTTCAAGGAGAGTTACCCCCTGTGGTGTGTGACTATCCAGACATTTTTCCTAACGATCTGTTTGAGTTTCCACCCAGTCGTGATGTGGAGTTCTCCATTGATCTTATTCCAAGAGCGGCTCCTATCTCTATGCCCTCTTATCGCTTTGCACCTGTTGAGTTGCGAGAACTCAAGGTGCAGTTGCAGGAGTTACTGGATAAAGGGTTTGTACGGCCGAGTACGTCGCCGTGGGGAGCACCAGCTTTACTCGGGAAGAAGAAGGATGGGTCGTTGAGACTATGTATAGATTACAGGAAACTGAACTAGGTGATGGTGAAAAATAGGTATCCGATGCCGAGGATCAATGACCTGTTTGATCAGCTGAGGGGATCGCGTTGTTTTTCAAAGATTGACTTGAGATTAGGGTATCACCAACTGCGGATTAGGGACGAGGACATAGCAAAGACCGCCTTTCGGACTCGCTATGGTCACTATGAGTTTCTGGTTATGCCGTTCAATTTGACGAACGCTCCAGCTACATTTATGGGTTTGATGAACCGTATTTTCCACTCCTACCTGGACAGTTTTGTGGTTGTGTTCGTGGATGATATTCTGGTTTATTCACCCACGAGGGAGATGAATGAGGAGCATCTGCATGTTGCCTTGTAGCTTCTGAGAGAACATCGCTTGTATGCAAAATTTGAGAAGTGCGAGTTCTGGATGACAGAGGTTAAATTCCTTGGACATGTGGTGTCAAAGGACGGGGTATAAGTAAACTCAACGAAGACTGATGCAGTGACGAATTGGCAGCGACCGAGGAATGTTTTTGAGATCCTTAGTTTTTGGGTCTAGCAGGTTATTACTGACGGTTTGTACAGGACTTCTCTAGGCTTGCAGCACCGATGACGCGTTTGACGCGGAAGGGAGTCACGTTTGTATGGAGCGAGTCTTGTGAGTCAACTTTTCAGGAGCTGAAGAGGAGACTGACTAGTGCACCAGTTCTGATTATTCTAGAGCGAGGTCTGGGGTATACTGTGTATTGCGACGCATCACTTGATGGTTTGGGCTGTGTGTTGATGCAGGGAGGCAAGGTTGTATCCTATGGCTCGCGATCGCTGAAGACACACGAGAGGAATTACCCGACTCATGATCTGGAGTTGGCAGCTGTAGTCTTCACCTTAAAGACATGGCGGCATTACCTATATGGCGAGCATTTTGAGGTTTTCTTTGATCACAAGAGCTTGAAATACTTGTTTTCACATAAAGATCTGAATCTTTGCCAATGGCAATGGATGGAGTTATTGGGAGACTACGACTTTGATTTGCAGTACCACCCGAGGAAGGAAAATGTCGTAGCAGATGCGCTTAGCAGTAGATCTCATGGCTCGTTAGCTTCTGTGGCTATACGGGAATGGGACATGCTTGGAGTTGTTGGGGAGTTTGATCTGTGTCTCAGGGAGATAGGGAAAGGTGCGACTTTATATTCTGTAGCTTCACAGCCTGCATTGGTTGCACGCGTGTTAGAGGCTCAGGGGATTGATCAGGAGGCTCAGATGATACGGGACCGCATTGCTAGTGGGATAGACACAGCAGGATGGGTGGTGAGTCCAGACCAGAGTTTAAGGTTATCAGGGAGATTGTTTGTGCCAGAGTCGTGCCGTGCTGAGGTGCTAGATGAGTTTCATCACTCACGTCTTGCAGTGCATCCGAGAGGCACGGAGATGTATCATGATCTACGCTGACAGTTCTGGTGGACGAGAATGAAGAGGGATGTGATCCGATTCGTTTCTCGATGCTTTACTTGTCAACAAGTAAAGGTGGAACACTAGAGACCTGTAGGATTATTACAGCCGCTGCCTGTATCTGAGTGGAAGTGGGAGAATGTCACTATGGATTTTATATCAGGACTTCCACGCTCGTCGAAGGGGCATGATGCTATTTAGGTTATAGTGGACAGGTTGACGAAGTCTGCGCACTTCCTCCCCATTCGAGTGAGAGACCCAGCAGACTAATTAAGTAGATTGTACATTCGAGAGATAGTCCGACTACACGGAGTACCGGTGACTATCATTTCTGATCGAGACCCGCGCTTTACATCGCGCTTTTAAAGAGTCTTCAGGTGGCTTTGGGGAGGAGCTTGACTTTTAGTACAACTTTTCATCCTCAGATCGACGTCAGTCGGAGAGGACCATTCAGATTTTAGAGGACATGTTGAGAGCGTGCGTGCTTGATTTTTGGGGTTCTTGGGAGGATCATCTGTCATTGACAGAGTTTGCATACAACAATAGCTATCAGTCCAGTATTGGGATGGCACCGTATGAGGCTCTGTATGGTAGACCGTGTAGATTGCCGGTATGTTGGACAGAGGTGGGAGAGACCACTGTTATGGGACACGACTTAATACAGGAGATGACGAAGCAAATTGCCGTGATTCGTCAACGTCTGGTGATAGCTCAGAACTGCCAGAAGAGTTATGTGAATCAGATGAGGAGATCGTTAGAGTTTGCTGTGGGGGATCATGTATTTTTGAAGGTTTCACCTCGCAGAGGATTAATGAGGTTTGGTCGTAGTGGGAAGCTGTCACCACGTTTTATTGGACCCTTCGAGATCCTGGAAAGGATTGGAGTGGTAGCATACCGTCTGGCCTTGCCGCCTTAGTTAGCATCTGTTCATAACGTCTTTCATGTTTTAATGCTTTGGAGATACGAGCCCGATCCTTCACATGTATTAGATTGGGCAGAGTTGCGGGTTACCGAGGATGTCACGTATGAGGATCACCCGATGAGGATTCTGGATACGAAGGAACAGGTGTTGTGGGGGAGAACGATTTCTTATGTCAAAGTTAAGCGGCTTCATCAAGGGGTTGAGGAAGCGACTTGGGAGCTTGAGTCTGGGATGCGTGTTAGATACCCAGACTTGTTTACCTCGTGACCTTGTAGTGAATTTCGAGGGCAAAATTCCTAAAGGGGGGAGAGTTGTGAGACCCCGAACCATGTTAATTTTGATAAATATAAATGTTGACGTGTTTTTCCTTCATGTTATATATCATCAATGCTTGGTTTATGTTTTGGGTTATAGAACAACATGTATAGATGTGTTTTAAGCTTTCCCGGACCTTGCTTAGATGGGTTGGGTTGGGTTGGTTTTTGGCTTGTTTGTTTGGCCTTAGAGCACAAAACCCGAGAACTAAAACAGTGTGGAGTTCGGTCGACTGGTGGGGTGAGTTTGGTCGATCGAACTATTTCTGGTGAGTTCGGTCGACTGATCCAGGGGGTTCGGTCGACTAAACTGTGGGCGGTGCACATTTTTCAATGAGCTTTAGTCAACTGAAGTGCTCTCTTCAGTTGAGTGAACAGTGTTTTTGACGTGCCTATAAGACCTCTAGTGGCTGAAACGTTTGGGAAATATTTGGTTTCTTCCATTCTCTCTGTCTTCCCTCTACATATTTGACCTACCCGAGCCTTGTTTTCGACGATCAGCTTGTGGATCCTTGCTATCTACGCTGTTAGCTTCGCGCTCATCTGATCAGATTCTCGTTCCCACGAGATCCAATTTTTGAGGCGTAGGGTTTTGACCCAACGAGGTAGGATTCTAGACCTACTGCTGTTATAAGGGTGTTATATGTAATTATATGCGTTTTCACCGTGTAGAAAATGCATCAAATGTCATATTTTTAATTTAAGCCTTGTTTTTATGATAGAAAGTATGTTATTCACTTTTCTTGGCTTATAGTATTGTATGACATGTGGTAGTGAGGTTTTCAAAGGATTTTCTTGAAAACGGTGGATTTTGTTGGAAAATGGTGGTTTAGTGAAAAATCTCAACACTTGGTGTTTTGGAGGTTTGGAGCTCACTTTCGGGGTTGAGTTTCAGGTTTTGAAATGTTTTGTTGAAAACAGTAAAAATATTTTGAAAATATTTTATTTGATCTCCATGTTGATGGATGGATCTATGTATACATGTATAATGTATACTTGTGAAATGGTTCGGTTTTTTAGAATGATTATTTAGATGTACCGGGATGACGTGTATTTGGCACGAGTTGCCCTCGGTGAAAGTTTAAAAATGTGCGAAGTGTAGGTACCTTTGTTATCCTTCGGGGTAGTTCCCGTAAAGAATGTCGATTTTGGTGCTCTTTTCCCTCGGGTTGTCGGGCCCGTAAAGTTAGCTTTTACGTCAGGGTGCTGCATATAGAACTTGTCATTACCTAGCAGGCCTTAAGTGGTTCAGGACTAGGGTAATGGGCAGGAGTCTATAGTTGCTACCTGTGTCCTTGTGGCAGAGTCGGTATATAGGATCTTATCCTTCTTTTTTCACGATGTACATTTCGTGAGGGAACGATGTTTTGATTCCTGTTTTACTTTAACCGTAAAATGTGATTTGCATTGTTTAAATGCTTAGTTGTGAATGAAGGAAAAACTATTTTGGAGGCTTGTGGAAAACTTAGGATTTTATGACGTAAAACCTTTTTGGCTTGTGGTTGAGTATGCTCCCACTCTATATGATTACATATTACCTGCTTTACAGTTTTATTATTTGTTTCTATTGGGCTTCGGCTCACGGGTGGAATTTTCTGTAAAACTATTTTCAGGTGATGATGTGGATGAGGAGTAGCTCTGGTGCTGCTTGGGTTAGCAGAAGATTTTTATAGTTTTCTTCTTTTGGTATGTCTGTTCCTGAAGGTAGTTTTGTACGCCATAAGGCGAAATACTTATGCATGTTATACATGATGTTTACTGCTTATGAGAGATGCATGTTGGGTTTTCTTGTGATTTCAACAGGTGAATTTGAATGTATGAAAACTTATTTTCTGTAAAACTAGTGTTTGGTGGATTTTCATGTGACCTTGGATTTTGGGGCGTGACAAGTTAAAACTTGTTGATTGCTAGATTAAATACTCAATATAACTCTTGCAAGATAAATATTTGAATATGCAAGAATCTTTTGTTATAAGTATAAAAGTTAAGTTTACAACTTCTAGCTTTTAAAACTTTTGTTAATTAAACAAAATACAAGAATACAGAATAAGTAATCAAGTACAAAAGTGTGTGTGTGTGGTGTAACAAGAAACAACAAGATAATAAATAAAAAGGTAAAGCAAGAGAAAATCATCACCACAGTTTTACAAGGTTCGGCACAAAGGCCTACGTCCTTGTCTCAAGGCAACAGTTATGAGGATTTTCACTACCTCTCCTTGAAATAGGCGGAGGAGCCTCTCTTGAGAATATACCCTTCTCAAGTCAACACGATCCTTATAGGCGGATTAACCTCTTTTGAGAATCACCTTTCTCAAACACCAATCAACAGGAAGAATGAAATGAAAGAGTACAAAGAATGCTCCTTGAATGAGCGAATAAGTACAATAATGAAACTCTAACTCACTTCTCAAGAAATGAAACAATGAAGCTCAATGAGAATCTAATATGAAATTTCTCTCAAAAGTATGTATGAAAAAGCTATAGAATTGAAGTGCTAAAGAGTAGTATGTGAGAGAATGATTGAGAGGGATTGAGTGAAGAAAACAACGAGCCTAGGCCTTTATTTATAGGCTTCCAATTCGAACTAGCCATTGGGCTAAATCAGGAACTGTCAAACTAGCCTTTTTTAGAAAATTTCGAATTTTGAACTGTTCGGTCGACTGAAGAAACTCATTTGGTCGACTGAACCAAGATTCGGTCGACTGAACTTGTGTGAATTTGAAAACTTATTTTTGGTAGCCTGTTAAGTCGACTGGTCCTTATACCTCAGTCGACTGGATCATTGAAAATCTATATTTTTCATTTTCCAAAAAGGTTTGAACATGATTTCTTTTGAAAAAATGTTTTTATCATATTTTAAGATTCTTATGAGCTTCAAAGCAAAATCTCAAGAGAAAATGAATGTACAAAGGATCCTAAAGAATTACAACTTGTTCTTCATTCTTTAATCCTTCAATGTCTTGATTCCACAAAAACTTGTCGCCAAATATCTTGATTGGAATTTATGCGTTATGGATTCCATTTTGTATCTTGGTTTGTGCTAATCATGTATGTCCTGTAAACAATCTAAATTTGCACAATTAGATACATAAGTTTGTTATCATCAAAACCGGTTATTGAGGCCTTGTTAGACTAACAGTCTCTCCCATTTTGATGATGACAAACACAAGCAAAATAATGTAGGAAAGCTAAAATAAAGCTCCCCTAACAATAGGCACGAGTAATAATCTTTGAGAGTTTAAAAACTCCCTCTTTCCATATGCATTTATTTTAAAGATATGAAATACATTACATTCAAATGGTAGGCTATACAATCAAGATAGATATTCAATTCTAGACCAAAAATTACCATGAGAAGCATAATAAACGTAAACATCCAAGCATAATAAAAAGCATGATAAAGTGTAGCTCATCCAAACATAAGATAAGAGTAGCATTAGTACATGATCCAAAAATAAAAGATTCTCTCATGCTCTCCAAACTAAAATTTCTCTAATGCTCTCTAAGCTTTCCTTTTTGCTCACAGAGTTCTCCCCCTTTTGGCATGATCAAAAAGTGGAGCTAGAATCATCTTCATCGCCATCACCATCGTCATCATCACCACCCTCATCTGTAGAAGGAGGTACTCCCATAGACTCTTCAAGTTTAGCAATGCGAGAGCTAATTTTGTCAAGCTTTTTGTCAAGGCATTTTGAAAAGGAGGGAACCAGTTTCTTTAAAAATGAACGGGTGACAGGAGCATCATCGGTGGTGGTGGTAGGAACATGTGGAGGTGCGGGAGGAGAAGTAGGTGGTGCATCATAAGTAGCAGCCTCGGCTTGCTCTTCACTGTCTTGAACAACTTGAGGTGCTTACCTTTGATGTTTAGGTACTCACTGTCCATTCTCATGTTTATAACCCATTTGTTTTACAGTGGTGGTGGTGAGAAAATCAGAATTTTTGAGGGGTTGAAAATTATTAGGAGGTGGGGCGAAACCAAAAGATTCAAATAGAGGTGTGAGAAAACCTCCATATGGGAGAATATGGCATTTGGAGCTTTCTTTGGCAAGCATCCATTGACAGAGCAGTCAAGATAAGAAATGTACCATAATACAAAGCAGTCAAGATAAGAAATGTTGGTATGAGATCCACTATGAAGCAATACATTATATGTAATGATGAAATGTAAAATTTTGGCCTTGAGTGTGAGTTGGGAGTAAAAAGGGGGAAGGAAAAAATTGAGTGGGGGTTTAGTCATGACCAAGGATAAAAATGTTTCAGGAGTAAATTCATGATCCATGATCCATGACTGAGATGAGATTTGTGGACATCTAAAATCTCCTCTTTCCATTCCAAAAATATTGGTTATGTCTGTATCAGAAAATTGATACGTTTTTCCATAAAGATAAGTGGTGAAGTGAATGTTACGAACACTTGGATTTGGGAAAAGGTCTTAAAGAAGATTTGCATAAAATAGTTTTGTAATTTGAGGGTACATACCCTTCGGTTAATGGAAAATGTAGGGTCCCCAACCAATGTGATTAAAAAGCCGAATGACACAAGGAAAGTAGGAATCGATGAATCGCATATTGAGAATCTTACCAAAAATTGGTTCAGCAGATTGTAGATGGTGTTTGTAGAGAATCTCGGCTTTGCTTAAGGAGAACCAATTTTCATTGTCATTGGTGGGATCATCTCTAGTGAACGATTTCCCTTTTCCGCCTCTAACCCTAGGTGCCATGAGGGATTTGAGAGATGAGAAGACTAGGGCTTTGAGAGTGTGAGATATGATGTGAGAGAGGGGAGAGATAGAAACCCTTGATAAAGGAAAAAATGGGATGTTTTTGCCCCTAAGAAGAGAAGTTGAGAGTTTAAAACAAATTGCAGAGTTTTAAAACCTGTTCGGCTTCTAGGATTTTGAATACCCCACAGTTTGGTCGACTGAAGTGGTAGCTTCGGTCGACTGGACTGAGAAAAACAGGTTAAATCGACTGGAATTTGGCCCTCAATCGACTAACCTTAAGGTTTTGATAGCAATTGATTTTCAGCATAATTTTGAGATTGAAACTCCTTTAAACTTCTTAAAATGGGGCTCAATAATTATTTTGAGATTATGCACATACAAATTAAGTTAATTGATATTGAATATGCAATCTAATCACTTTATGAACATGCATTAATCAATTTTAGAAATTGATATAGGACCAAGTTAATTTTGTTTTGAAATCACTTTAGATTTAAACAACCTCGCAAACATGCATTAATCCCAATTCTCGTCTAATAATGATAAAACGATCTTCATTTAGGGGTTTAATAAAGATATTCGCCCATTGTTCACTAGTGCTCACAAATTCCAAAAATATATCACCATTTTTAACATGATCACAAAGAAAATGATAACGAATTTCAATATGTTTTGTTCGTGAATACAAAATAAGATTTTTAGATATGTTTATAGCACTTGTGTTATCACACTTAATTGGCACAACTTTGTATTTTAATTTAAAATCATTGAGTTGTTGTTTCATATACAAAATTTGTGCGTAATAACTACCCACAGCCACATATTCGGCTTCAGTGGTAGATAAAGTTACAGAGTTTTGTTTTTTCGAAAACCAAGATACAAGAGATTTTTCTAAGAAATGACATGTGCCACTAGTGATTTTGAGGTCTATTGCGCCACCAGCAAAGTCCGCATCAGAATAACTTATCATTTCAAAAGATGTGAACTTAGGATAACATAAACCTATATCTAATGTGCCAACCAAATACCTTAACATTCTTTTTGCAGCAATTAGATGTGATTCTTTAGGACATGCTTGATAACGTGCACACATACATGCACTAAACATTATATCAGGCCTACTTGCAGATAAGTAAAGTAAGTTACCAATCATACCTCCGTAGAGCTTAGTGTCTACCGGTTTCCCTTGCTCGTCTTTGTCAAGTTTAGTTGAGGGACTCATTGGAGTTCCCAAAATTTTTCCATTCTCCATTTGGAAGCGCTTGAGCAGCTCACGTATGT
>JAOTRH010128257.1:0-14415 GCA_034768845.1 Heliamphora exappendiculata | reverse complement strand
TATACGTTGACAGAAAAGTAATATTTTAAAAACTCAATCAATCACATCCGCAAAATGTATAAGCAATAGGAAGTAAAGTTGACACGCAAATTTTTACACTGAAAAACTCAAGAATGGCAACAAACCATGGGACTTACCAAGTTTAGGAACCAAGCATTATAACTAAATAAATAGTTACTATACAACTTACAGACTCTAGCCGAATCCTCAATCTAGTAGTGCTAAGCTTGTATGCTAAATTCTTGTGCACAATTCTTCTCTTGATTCCTTCTACAACGAATTCTCGAAGCAGCTTCTCCGATAGAATCTTTTGTCGAAACTTAAACCGTCTTTTAAGATTTAATTCGAACGATCTTTAAAAATTAGAGACATAAAAAGACTTTTGATTTGATCTTGGAGTACAAAATATTGGAGTTGCAAAAGTCTTTTTCGTGACTTACTAATGACCCTATTATAAGTCATCAAATTCTAGGCTGAAGGAATTTCAGACCTAATGAAATTACCTGGGTCCGCTCGAGCAAGCCTTTGGGTGCTCGTGCGGTCATGTGGTTGTAAGCCTTTCTCGAATCTTGCTTAATTTGGTCACTTGTTACTTCAGCTTGTGCAGTTGTATCTTGGTCTCTAACTTTGACTAGGACACTTGATCAGACCAGTCTTAAATAGACTTAAATAAATGAAAGATAAACATTTATCTAAACAATCTTATCATAGTAAAGACATTTAAACCAACTCAAACTCTCATTAAACTAATCCTAACCACAAAGAGTTATAAACATATTAAACCACCTTGAATTGTCATAAAATTAAATTCTTTACAATCTCTCTCTTGACAATTCTAGGTGTACACAACACCTATCTACAACGCACAACCTTCTAATAGAGTTCTTCAACAACACAAAACTTCTTCTTCTATTCCTTCAGAGAAAAACAAAAATAAACAAGCAAACCAAAACTTAAGAATAAACAGAAGTTTAAAAACAATCCAAAAAAATTAAATTCCATGCATTCATTAATAATAATCATTGTAGAACATACATGTACTCAAACATATCCAACAAAAAATACATACCCATCAAGCATATCAAAAAATATATCCACCTGTCAATGTATCAATGTATCTCAAAAAAGTATACCATATCATCTCAAAAAGTTACCATACCAATATATCCACTTGTCAATGTATAAATGTATCTCCAAAACATATCGATGTATCTCAAAAAAATATACTATATCATCTCAAAATGATACCATATCAACCAACAAAAAGTAGCTTCTAACAAAAAGTATTTCTCCCCATTTGTGGAACCTAGAAACAATATAAGAAGAGTCGTCATCTCTTGCAGGATGTCCTCTGAGTAGTGCCTCTAACTGATCAAACCTAGCTAGCATAGTAGCATGCAACTCATCCACCTTGGCTTCAAGAAATGACAGTCGGGTGGTGAGTGTAGATTAGGATGACTCCCCCTCAGGTGCAGGAGGAGTGGAGGCACTAGGAATGCCATTTGTATCATCGTCCTCCTCCTCGGAGTCAGCTGGGGCATCACGAGTAGAGATGTGAGCTGCACTTTGTGAAAAAGTGCGCTTACTAATATACTTGGTGATACGCTCAATGATGAGGTTAGGTGGTGGACGAAAATAGTGTAGGGAACAGAGAAAGTTGGACAGGAAAAGACCATAAGGTAGTGCTATAGTCTTGTTGTCGTGGGAAACTTTGAGCATGGAATGAAGGAAAATTTTGGCAATGTTTATCTTTTTACCTCGACTAATCACAAACAGTTCATACCCACGTTTTTTGTTAATATCAGATAGATGATCTCTATGATTTATGTTTGCACTGTTAATGATGTTCAAAAGGCGATAGATAGGGGTAAACTCTTTCTGATATAGATACCCTCCTACCCAGTCCCAAGGCTTCCCACACAAGGTAGTAGCAATCTCCTTATAAGACCAACAAGGATTGTCAAGGATATGAGGATAGTTGACATCATAGGGAATGTTATAACCCATGTAGTCTGACATGGCGTATTGGTCCATGGTTATGTTGAATTCACGAAAAATGGTCTTGAACTGATACAAACGGGTCTTAAGGTCATGTATATTCGAGTAGAATTCCCTAACGAGTTCTATTATTACCTCCCCCTCAACTTGGAGGTAATGAGTCCACCCCAATTTCTCAAACATTTGTGGAATCTCAAGATATGCATAATCAGAAAGAATTTCCTTCCTCTCTAACCTAAGAGGGCAGTCAGAAAACAAGTTGATGTACTTGTTTTCGGCTTCTAAGGATCGAAACCAAGAGCGATCATAAGGACTTGAGGTACGACCAGCGAGCTTCTTAGTGCAGGGAGGCATGGTCCTGTAAGATAACACAAATCAAATGACATGAATTAGCTCCTCAAGTGACTTTCAAAATATACAAGTCATAGATTTTCAACAATGAGTAAAATATCCACATGAAAAACAATTAGTTGATGTAGGTATGAAAAGACCAACACTCAAATAGTCAAATGAAATAATCAAGAGCAAAACTCCCAAGGAGGGTCACAATCAGCTGAAATCAACTGATGATAATTCTCAGGACAAGGAGAATATGAACTATAGAACACATAACCGCAATAATGGATCCCAATGTGTCCTAAAGAGCATGCAGTTTTCATTCAAAGTTCATGGATGAATAAAGACTTAGAGTAGATAATCCCAACATTCAATAAAGATAATGAATGTAGTCAAAGAAGTATGAATTTGAACCATTATGCATAAATCACACATGCAATTCCATCAACTTACAGAAGGAGCAATGTCCAAACCAAGAGTAACAAATAAAGTAAGTAGGTCTCAAGGATAACAAGTAGAATATGTGATATAGAAATCAAACAATTGAAACCTCACATTCTTGAAGTTGAAGCAAGTAGGATGAGTTCAATACCCAAACACAAATTTGGTATGCAGTGGCACAATACGCAATCAAAGGAACTAAAACAATGCTCACAAACCATGAATCAAACATAACAAACCCTTATGATGTGCAAGACAAGCAACACAACAAAGACCAAAAGAATCGAAACCCTAGGGTTGAAACCTTAGGTTCGAAAAGCTTTTTCCCCCAAATATGAACCCTAGGTGAAAGCTGAATAC
The DNA here is from genome assembly GCA_034768845.1 of Heliamphora exappendiculata. NCBI lineage: Eukaryota > Viridiplantae > Streptophyta > Magnoliopsida > Ericales > Sarraceniaceae > Heliamphora > Heliamphora exappendiculata. The sequence continues at coordinate 11,280 of JAOTRH010128257.1, read as the reverse complement.
AAAAAATGGACTTTAGATATGAAATCAACCCACATTAAGTTGCAAATCACAAGATATAACCAAAGAATCGAAAAAAGAACAAAGAACAACATTAGGTTTTTCACAAAAACCCATAACTAGAAACCGTAGAAAGAAAAAATGAACTTCGAAGAAGAAAAAGGGACTGAGATGCATACCTTAGGTAGGTGAGATGATGATTCGAAGCTTAAGAGCACAAACCGAGTCGCAATTATGCAAGAGAAAAGAGCCACCGAGATTTTTATGAGATGAGATGAAAACGGTTTTGAAAAAAGAACCCGATGCTTTGTTTTTTATTAAACCTGGTCCGTGGCAGGCCGCTCGAGCATGAAGGGGGTCCACTCGAGCAGTGGAAAGTTAAAAGGACACTGAAAATGGTCGCTTGAGAGTAGATGAGGCCGCTCAAGTGGGTAAGAGAAAAAGGGAAACCTTAGGCTCGCTCAAGCGTTGGAAGGGCCGCTCAAGCGGTGAGATGACAGAAGCTAATGTGAGCAAGGGTCGCTCAAGCGCACAATAGGGCTGCTTGAACGATGTACATCTAGAGGCATATAACACTAAAGGCTGCACGAGTACACATGGAGGCCGCTCAAATGGGGCACTACCAAAACTAAACCAAGAAAAGGAGCACAAAATTTTTCAAAGGAACACTTTTGAATAGGCATTGAAAATAAAGTTTTTCAAAAGCAACTGTGAAACAAGACAACAAGAAAACTGAACAAATTCCCAAAAATTGTAACTCAAAAGATCATCAAGTTAAACTAACCCAGTATGAAACAAGTGAATAGTGAGTTAATCGATTTGTCAAGTCAAAGTTTCAAAGGTATGAATGTAGTTCCTTACAAGACATGTCCACAAAGATAATTTGTTAGCTGTATGTGTGATCAATAGACACTAGATACACGTGAATATTGTCAAAAAAACTTCATAATTTGAAATCAAATCTAGTAAAGTCTTAATGTATATCTATTGAAGAAGTACGAAAGCTTGCCCTAAAAAAGAACTGTATATATAAAATAGTAATTTACGTTTTATTCGGTGGTTATCACACCAATACAAATGAGAAGACAAAGTCCGCATAGGTAGTCATTTTCTTAAGCATGAATATACAGTTGCATAAGTGGCGGGTGACACACTAAAGCGAACGAGAAAGCATGGTTCGTATATGTATCCATTTTCATAAGTAAGTTAAAATTATAGCATAAATATCGACTTTCACACTATATCGAATGAAAAGGTAAGGTTTGTATAGGTAGCCATTTCTATAAGCACTTTATAACACAGAAAGTTTTCAATGAGAAAAAGCAATGGATAGATAATCAGATATGGGTGGTTGTAAACATTAACATCAGCAAAGGGATTCTACTATAGTGGTTAATCAAATAGGTATTTCTTAACAAAGTTCAATACTGTGTCGCATGCATATTTAACCCTACATACAATGAACATTTATTTGAGAATTTGTCTCGTAGGCTTACAAAAAACTTACTCTTCAATTTCCTCCTGAAACAATCCTTAAGCCAATATTTTGAAATGTTTCACACAGGATTGAGTCACATGATTTAATCAAGAGTGCAGTTTTAGAGGACAAAAACCTAACCAAAAAAAAAAACAAAAGAAAAAAAAACAATTTTTTTAAAACTTTAGTTTTAAATGCCAATTCCAATTGATTTCCTAGGAAACTAAAATCGGAGTGCTTTAAGAGGTTTAGTCAAAAAATCAGCCAGTTGTCTTTCGGTGTCACTATACTTAAGAGTGATAATGTTATCAACAACTAATTGACAAATAAAATAATGCTTTATGTCTATGTGCTTAATGCTAGAGTGCTTAACAGGATTTTTAGAGATGTTTATAATACTAGTATTATCACAGTAGATAATGACAGGCTCTTGGTTATAAGACCATAATAAGACAATATTTGTTTCATCCAAAGTGACTCAGTACAACAACTACCAGCGGTATTATACTTAGCCTCGACAGTAGATAAAGATATAGCATTATGCTTCTTATTATGCCAAGATACCAAATTTTATCGATATAAAAGCAACCTATTGAGGTGTTTTTTCTATCATCTGCACATCTAGCCCAATTAGCGTAAAAAAACCCTGTAATATTAGCGTTAATATCTTTTGAAAACTAAATGCCAAACTCAATAGTGGAATTCACATATCGAATAATTCTTTTAATAGCAGTTAAATGTAATTTTTTTAGATTTGACTAATAACAAGCACAAATACCAACACTAAAAGCAAGGTCAGGTCTATTGACTGTAATGTACAATAGACTTCCAATCATACTCTTAAACATAGTTTAACCAACACTATTACATTTTTCATCTTTTGACAATTTGATGAATGTACTCATAGGGGCTCAAATAGGTTTAGTAAATTCCAACTTAAATCGTTTAACTAGACATTTTGTATATTTTGACTGTGAGATGAAAATTCAATTGTTAGATTGTTCAATTTGTAAGCCTTGAAAATATTTCAGTTCACCTACCACACTCATTTCAAATTCCTTATGCATATATTTTGAAAATGAGAGGATAAAACATTCACATGTAGATCCAAAAATAATATTATCAACATAAATATGTGCAACAAGTATATCTCTTTTGCCCTTCTAAATGAATAGGGTCTTATCCACACTTCCTCTAGTGAAATCATTATTAACCAAGAAGGTGGTTAGTCTTTCAAACCATGCACGGGAGGCTTATTTCAGCCCGTACAAAGCTCTCTTGAGCTTATATACATAATCTGGATGATGTGGGTCCTCAAAGCTTTTTGGTTGTTCAACAAAAGCCTCTTCCTTTAACTACCTATTAAGGAAGGCATTTTTCACATCCATCTGGTACAATTTGAAATTTAACAAGCAGGCCACAACAAGTAGAATACGAATAGAATCTAATCTAGCAACTGGTGCAAATGTCTCATCAAAGTCTATTCATTTTACTTGTGTGTAGCTTTGTGCCACTAATCTAGCCTTATTCCTTATGATCGTGCTCTGTTTATCAGACTTATTCTTGAAAATTTATTTAGTACCAATAATATTCACCTTTTCAGGTCTAGGTACTAGTTCCTAAATATCATTCTTGATGAATTGTTCGAGTTCTTCATGCATAGTATTCACCCAACAATCATCAGTTAAAGCCTCTTTCACATTTTTTGGCTCAATAAATGACACGTAACATAAATGACTTACTTGATTTACCTGATTTCGTATATATCAACATGTCATCATAGGTTTTGTTACCTCTCCAATCACTTGGTCAAGTGGGTGATTGAGCTTAACCCGAGAAGAAGGTTCCAAAGTTACTGGCTCCACTGGTGTTGTAATTATGTCTGAACTTGAATCCACAATTTATTTAGGCGAGCTGGGGTAAACTAGATCCTCAAGTATTTGTGAGTCAGCAACGTCTGCTTCAAGTATAAGAATCTCTTTAAATTTTTCTATATCATCAACAAATACATTAACAGATTTCATAACAGTAGAAGTACGTAAATTATACACTCTATATGCTCTACTATTAATGGAATAGCCTAGAAATATCCGGTCATCACTTCTGGAGTCAAACTTACCCAATTGTTCGCGATCTTTTAAAATGTAACATTTGCTCCCAATAGTTTTAAAATATTTCACATTTGGCTTTCTACCTTTCCACGACTCATATGCAGTCTGTTTGGTAACTGGTCGTAAGCACACCCGATTAATCACATAGCAAGCAGTGTTTATGGTCTCAGCCCAAAATATGATAAGAATATTTTTATCATGAAGCATAACTCTCGCCATCTCCTATACCACTTGATTTTTTCGTTCCACTACAGCATTCTGTTGTGGTATTTTTAGAGCAGAGAACTCTTACTGGATCCCAAATTCATCACAAAAGTTTGAAAACTCAATGTTCTCAAATTCTCTTTCATGATATGATATGATCTTTGTTATGTGCTGATTCTTCCATTCCTATTTATTATTCAGTTTTAGACACAAGGATTTAAAAGTAGCAAATGTGTCAGATTTTTATTTTCAGAAAGTTCACCCAAGTAAACCTAGAAAAGTCACCCATAACAAGAAAAATGTATTTTTTTCCACCAATACTCTCTATTCTAGTAAGACCCATAAGATCTATGTGAAGAAATTGAAGAGGGTATTTAGTAGCAAGCTAATTTATTTTCTTGTGAGAAATTTTTATTTGTTTACCCAGTTGACATGGTCCACAAATAACTTTTGTAGAATTAGCCAATTTTGAAATGCCATTCACCAATTCAAGAGTAGCAAGTCTAAATAAGTCCCTATAATTAATATGATCCAAACGGTGATGCCACAGTTCAGCTTCATTAATTTTGGTTGAATGACATGTTAGATAAGTTTTAGGCAAAGTTCCATAACAATTGTTAGATGTTCGAACACCATGAATTACAGTTTTTTTTTAATTCAAAATCAGATATTCAATTTTAGTAAAATGTACTTCATGGTGTGTATCACACATTGACTGATGCTGAGTAAGTTTGCTTTTAAAGCGCATACGAGATAGATATTGTCCAATTTGAAAAGTCCTGGAGAGCTGATAGATCCTCTCCCAATAATCTTAGAGAAGTTTCCATCATCAAATGTGACAAGTCTCCATCATATGGATCAACACTCGAGAATAGGGACTTATCACCTGACCTTTGTCGGGAACACCAACTGTTCAAGTACTATATAAAAGAATTTTGAGCTTTTAGAGCCATGTGAACTACATGACATTTCAAATCAGACTTTCGAACCCAAATAGAACGTGTTTTTGAAAAAGGTTTGGCTTAGGTAATGGGTTTCTAGCTGAAATAGGGTATCTGCAAGTTGTTCGCTCGATCGCTCGACTGCCAGTGAGCTATTTTATCTCTCTGCCAATTGGCCGCTCGAGCGCCCCTTGCGTCCGCTAGAGCACTCGATTGCCCCTTGGATCCAATCGAGTGCTCGACTGCGAGTGAGCTTTTTCATCTCTCTACCAATTGGCCGCTCGAGCAACCCTTGGGTCTTCTCGTGCGCCCAACTGCCAGTGAGCTTTTTCATTCAACTGTCTAATTTGGTCTTGCAATTTTTTAGTTTTTCTTTTATTTAGATACCAAGACAGTGAATTCAACTTTCAGCAAAAGGGTCAGATGTGTCCCACTATACCACAATAATGATAGATAGGCACAAATTTTTTATAACAAGCTGATTATGGTAAAGGGTTTTTAAACAGATTTTCCTAAATTCTCTGGCTTGAATTGATCAGACTTTTTTAAAGTCTTTTGACCCAAACTTGTAGGTATGCTCACAACTTTAACAAAATTGATTTTACCTGAAATCTTCGAGATAGATGAACTTTCAACATACCCTAGTCTAGTTCGGTCAGACGCCACTTTTTGAAAATTTTTCCAAACTCAAGGACCCTGCATTCAACTTTTTGAGAGTGGTATTACCAGTAAACAGTTCAAATTTCAACTCTTTGATTTTAACCTTAAATGAGGATTTTGATTGTATTGAGTTTTGTAATTTCGATTCTAATTCAAATACTTTTGATTTGAGGGAATCACACGACCGAATAAGGTCATTCATTTGTTTGTTAGAACTGACTAGCTTTTTATTCATTTTGGATTTAAAAACTTTTAATTGAGAAGCAAGAGATTGAGACTCGGTCAGTTCAGATTTAAGGCCATTATTCTCCTTTTTCAAGGTTTTAACTTTCAGTAACAGCTTAGTGATAACTTTTCTCATTTTATAACTTTCTTTATGAAGTTTATCATAAACCCACTGAAGACTTTTTTCACTGCCATCTTCTGACTCTAAACTTGAATATGGATCTTCTTTACCAGAATCACTGTGAGACGCCCGTGATTCTTGGTTAGAAAATTCATATTTAGATGATCCAGTAGATGCAGTGAAAGCAACAAACTTACACTCTTCATTTTTAGGTTCGAATTCAGTTTCATCATCACTTGACTCAATTTCATCATTCTATGTGACAGTGAAGACTGTTCCTTTCTTTTCTTCTTATTTGGACAATTCTGTGCAATGTGACCATACTATTGACACTCAAAGCACTGTATAGTCTGATTTTGAACCTTTAATTTTTTCTTTTCATACTTAGCCGCATTCTTACTTTTATTACCAAACTTTTTGGATTTTGACTTGAAGTTAGGTTTTTTATTCAAAACAAAAAATTTTAACTTTTTCATGATAAAAGCCATAACTTCATGATCAAATTTCGTCTCATCATCAGAAGAATCTAAGTCAGCCTTTGAAGATTTTAAAGCAATGCCTTTTGATTTTTTTAGGTTGGCGTAGAGTCGACTCAAAAGTCTGAAGGTTTTCAACAAACTGTTCTAGTTTTGGAAGATCGATATTCTTACTTTCTTCAATAACAGTAATCTTTGGTTGGAATCATTCAAGTAGTGATCATAAGATTTTTTTAACAATGCGAGATTTTAAAATTTTGAGATTTTTTCACATAGAACAAAACTGGAATTAACAATGTCATTCAACTTTGTATAAAATTCATCAAAGGCTTCAATCTCTCTTATTATTAGAGTTTCAAAATTTGTAGTGAGCCTTTGAAATTTTGAGATTTTAATAGTTGAAGTACCTTCGTGCGTGACTTCAAGTATATCCTATGAATCTTTAACGATTTCACACGTAGAGATTTGTCTGAACTCTTCTAGTGTGACACCACAAAAAATTGCTTTGATAGTCTTGTTATTCCAGTCTGCTTCATCTAAATTCTTTTTCTCCCATTGTTCAATTTGTTTCAAAATAGTCTCATCACAAGATTTTACAATGAGAGGGGTATAGCCAGATATTACAGTCATCAAAATCCTTTCGTTAATAGATTTAAGAAATGCCCTCATTCGTGATTTTCAATAGGGGTAGTTTCCTCCATCTAACAAAGGTGGTCGGCCATAAAGTTGAGTTTTCTTCTCTAAGAAATTCCATCAATTTGATTGATTAGGATCAAAAAAATTTGTTTAAAAAATAATTCCTGCTCTGATACCAATTGAAAAATATATTTTTCGTTTACATTGACAGAAAAGTAATATTTTAAAGATTCAGTCAATCACATCCACAAAACATACAAACAATAGGAAGTAAACTCAACACGCAAATTTTTTATGTGAAAAAAATCAAGACGAATAAAAAATCACAGGACTTACCAAATTCAGAAATTGAGCACTATAACCAAATGAACAGTTACAATACAACTTACAGACTCTAGTCAAATCCTTAACATAGTAATCTTAAGTTTGTATATCGAATCCTCAACCTAGTAGTCCTAAGTTTGTATGCCGAATCCTTGTATACCGTTCTTCTCTTGATTTCTTCTATAACGAATTCTCGAAGTAGCTTCTCTGACAGAATCCTCGGTCGAAACATAGACCGCCGTCTAAAATTTAAGTTGAACGATCTTCCGAATATTGGAGACACGAAAGGATTTCTAATTTGATCTTGGAGCACAGAATGTTAAAGTTGCAAAAAAAAATTTTGTGTCTACCTAATGACCCTTTTATAGGTTATCAAATCCCAGGCTAAGAAATTTTAGACCTAATGAAATTGTCTTGTTCCGCTCGAACGGGACTTTAGGCGCTCGAGCGGTCATGTGGTAGTAAGCCTTTTGGAATCCTGCTTTGGTCGCTTGTACCTTCAGTTTGTGCAGTTATACCTTGGTCTCTTACTTTAACTAGGAAATTTGATCAGATCAGTCTTAGATAGACTTGAATAAATACATGATAAACCTCTATCTAAATAATCTTATCCTAATCAAGAAATTTAAAATAGCCCAAACTCTCATTAAATTAATCCTAACCATAAAGAGTTATAAACATATTAAACCACTTTGAATTGCCATAAAAACAATTACAAAAACTTTAATGTAAAACTAAATTCTTTACAAAATAGAAACAGATTTGGTTCATACCTTCATCTCATGAAAAAGAGATGAGATATGAACCTCTTTTGAGCATTTGAGGCCAAAGATTTGCATAAAAGGAAAAATGCATGCATATATAATTCATTTCTACCTTGAATATGCTGAAGTGATGAAGAAATAAAGAAATGTTGGTGAAGAACCTCGTTTGATAAAGACTAAAAAAACACCAAAAGAAATGACCTCCCTCATTTTCTCCTCTTCTTCTTCTTCTCTTTCCCTCTCTTTCTCTCTCTATATTTTCTCTCTAATACATTTATGCATGGTTGGCCAAGGGATGAAGGAATGGATGGGCTGATATGTATAAAAGGGAGTAAGTGAAGGGAATATAATTGCATGTGTCATGGTGGAAGAGGGAGGTCCAATGCATAGACATGCATTACCCTTATGACAATTTAAGATTTCTTATGTAAGGTGATAGGTGTGGTGGCCAAGGGGAAAAATGGGCCTGAAATGCTGATTTGTTTATATATTTATGTATAAAAAGGGTCCAAGTGAATATATTTATACTGTATTGTTTAAAAAATATTTAGACTAAGTTTAAAATAAATAAAAAAACAGTAACTTTTTCAAGAAAATTATATTTAATTAATAAAATTATGGTTGACACATTATATCTATAGTTTAAAAATATTATTTAAATATTTGAATACATACCCATGAGTGGCGTAAGTCAAAATAAATCTTTTTATAAGAAATTCTAAAATAAGCTTTTAATAAAGAACTAGTACACATAGTTTTTATTAATTAAATTAAGCTATATAAACATATTATTTCTAGTCAAATTAGGTTTATAAAATTTTATTTTTGGTAATTAAAAATATGTAAGCCTTGTTTGGCTCAAAAGAAGAATTTGAGTTGGTAAAAGGGCTTTTTATTGAGTTTTTAGGCTTATTCTAAAAAATTGTGCTTTTTTGTTAAATTTAGGCTTGAGGAATTATTTGGTTCGTTCTAGGGTTTTGGGTTAAATGGATTTCTCTATGGATTCATGGAAAATGATTGGGATGAAAAACTACTCGAATCGAACATATATGAATAAAATAAAAATTTTAAATATTATTTATAAAAAAAAATTAAACTAAACAGATAAGCACGCAAACGCATTTATTTATTATTATTATGCTTATGATTTTTTGGACTATTACAAATGTCCTAAGAATGAATCGGTGTTTTGATTTAAGTTTTTAAATTTTTAATTTTTTTTTCCTTTTAGAAAACAAAATATGTTAATTTTTTAATTTTTTTTGCTAAGAAGTACAAACGAATAATGTCATCCTTACTTTTTAACCACTGTAGTATAAAAATGATAATATGTGGTCAAATAAAAAAGAGTTCTGATTAAGTTAGAAAATTTTAGTTTAACTTATTTTTTATCAAAAATCTTTATTTTGATTTTTATTATCGAGACGGCCCAAAAAAGTTAAAAAAAATCTTAAAAATCCAAAGAGGGTGAAAATAAACAAGAATCTCAAAAAACTTTTCAAACGGAGCCTTATAAATCCTTATTAGCTCGTATTGGTAATCCTATTGAATTAAAAGGCTTTCCTTTCCATCATAAGAAAAAAAAAATGCGGCATTGAATTTTAACGGTAAGTAAATTCTTCTTGTCAAATCTTTAAATCTAAAAAAGTTGGTATTTTAATATGGGTTATGCTAACTCCTCTCAATGGACAGTGATTAATAGGTTAATAAATATAAATTTTTTTATATTAATACATTTTTAGAAGTGAAACTTACTACTTTTACAAATATCAATACACTTTGTAAAAATATTTATACATTATATACCCTTTATTCACCGCTGATTAGGCAGTGGTTAGCATTTTTCTTTTAATATATAGGGTAGTGCTAACCACCGCCCAGTAATAACTTAATAAAGATAAAAAAAAATTTAATATTAATATATTTTTTGATTTGGAGCCTACTATTTTGACAAACATCAATATACTTTGTACAGATATTTATACATTATATATCTTTTAACCATCGCTTATTGAGCAGTAATTAATATTTTCCTAATATATATAGATAAATGCTTAACACAATTCACTGGACTGCGTTTAAGGAGAGACAGAGTCGTCTAATAAAAAAAAAAGAGATATAACCCCTTTATAAAAAAGAAAAAAGAAAAAAACCTATTAGGCTATGATGGCTACCAGAGGTGGCGACGACGATGGCATGCGTCGTGTGACGTTGTTTCAATTTTTTTTTTAAAAAGGACTTAAACAACATTCAGTGAGCGTTGTTTAGCAAGATCGATATATATAGATATATATATATATATATATATATATAGTTTATATTTGATTTAATTTTTTTATATAAATATTTTAAATTTTTAAGCTTTTTTTTATAAAAAAATTAATATAAAAAATATAAAAAGAAAAACTAATTAATTACGTTGAGATATCAAATAAATTGAGATTTTAAACAAAAAAAAGCTTTTAGAAAATTAATACGTCAAATAGAAGCTAAACATGAAAAACAATAACAAAAAAAATTAATAACTAAAATGAGAGTACCGCATTTGATACCATCTGATTTTGTGCTTTACATGAACTGACAACATCATTTGATTGACCCTACATATGATATATATGATTGGTGCACGTATAAAGATGCCTCATTGGAGGGGAAATTACACTATTAGGCCCCTGCTAACTAACTTAAAAGCAACTTTTTATTTTTTTATATATATTTTTAATTTAAAAAATTATTTGATAATTTAATTTTTAAGTTAATTTTTTTAAATTAATTATTTGAGTAAAAGGTTAAAAATTTTATTTTTTATTCAAAATTAATAATTTTACTTTTCTATATAATTAATATTAATAATTATACGTAATTGGTAGTGATAATAAATAAGTTATAAATAAAAAGTATTAATATTTTTTTAAGAGTGGTAAGAATTTAAATAGAATATCTTAAAATTTTATATTTTAATTTGACTTTTAAGCTTTTTATTATTTTTATTTTTTTTGTCAAACAGACAACTTTGGCTTTTACTATTTTTAGCCAAAAAATAAAAAAATAAAATTGCCAATCAGAGCCTAATAATTTAATAATTTAAAAATAAAATAAAAAATAATATTAATAATTTGATAGTTAATTATTTAATTTTAAGGCACCTAATTACAATAATGACTTTATTAGTTTATTAATTCATTCAGGTAAAAAAAATTTTAAAAATGAAAATAAAAGTTAATTATTTTTATTGGATTATTAAAAATAAAAATAATAATGTAAATAAATATTTTTTTACTTTTTTACATAAAAAATGAGAAAAAATAAAATAGAATGACACAATTATCTCATTTTAAAGATTG
>JAOTRH010128226.1:0-14415 GCA_034768845.1 Heliamphora exappendiculata | reverse complement strand
CGGGGGAGGGATTTTAACAAAATTAATATTTTGAGAGGCGTTATGAAACTACACCGTTTTACATTGTGCAAAACATAGGGTAATTACACTTATTCCCCTGTATACTTTAGAAATATTATTGTTTACCCTTTTAATTACAAAAATATCACTGCACCCCTTATTTTTAAAAAATGAGTAACATTTATATCCAATCCATTAGTAAACCGTTTGAAAATTTTTGACGATAGAGGAAAACATATTTTTTTTCAAAAATACCCTTCTAAATCTCTTGAACCTTCGCGTTAACATGTATTGAGATTAAACTGGTTGCCGAAGCTCTTCAAGCGGCCACTGGTTGCCGAAGGAACTGGTTCAAAGTAGGTTACAAGCGTGTATTTGTGGCATTCTTCTTTCAGAGCTTGTAGAGAAGAAACTTGTTGCTAAAGTTTGGACATATTTCATGTAAGTTATATTTTTTGCTTAAAATGTAGTGTGTATAGAAACGAATTTCATGTAAGTTGAAGTGTGTATAGAAATTCGTCTTTGAAATGCTAATTCATTTCTAATTCGAGAATAAACTGGTTGCTGAAGCCCTTCTTTCTTGTAAGTTATATTTTTTTCTTCACCGTACCTCTTTAAAACTTGAAAAATGATCTGGTGTATAGAAATCATCTTGTTGCTGTTTACAAGTCATCTTGTTGCTGTTCCATGTACACGATCTGGTGTATAAAAATTTGGGTCTTGATGTCCATGAAAAAACTTGAGTTTTGTATTGCTTTTCCAGTAGAATTAATCAGAATTTTTTCGGAGAAATAATTCAAATTAGACTATGTATGAGATCCTCCACAACTCTTTGCATGACTCTCTCGTAACATGTTGGTATAAAAATCTTGAAAAATTAGCTTTTATTTGCTTAACTGATAAATAATTAATGTGCACACCAACTGTTTGATGTAATATTGCTGTGAGGAATATGTCAATGTCTTCTAGTAATTCCATTGGCGGGCGCGGTGAAGGTGGTAGTTTTCAAAATCGAAGATGCAAATGTGGAAAGAAAGCAACAATCAAAATTTCAGAAACTGAAAAAAATCCAAGGAGATTGTTCTACAAGTGCAAAGATGACAAGTACAATTATTTTTCATGGTTATTTGTTGCACCAACTGGAGTTTAAGATACCAATGATTGTGAAATAATGCAAACAAGAAAGGCTATACATAGAAGGACTGAACTTGCGGAAAGATTTGAAGGTGGCACATGTGATGAAAATGAAGTTGACAAGAGGTTGTTGAAGCTTGAAGCTGACCAAGGGTTTTTGAAAATTGTATTAATTGCGAGCATGTTACTTTGTAGCTTCATGATGTTATTGATTTTTATTGTTTTGCTTATGAAATGATGGTTTGTATAATTATAGGCTGGCTTTTGGTGTATTTGGACAATGTTGAAGTATGAAGTTTCGGTTGTTGGACAATGGTTTGTATAATTTCAGTGTATCAAATGAAACTTAAACTTCATGGTCTATTACAGCAATTTCAGCAATTTAGACAATTTGTTGTCCTTTTGTTTGAAATTGGATTTTGCATATATTAGCCTAATCTAAACTAGTCATCAACATGAACTTCTGGATTCTTTAGAGCATGCTAATAATTTTCATTCAAAAGTCTCGTTTAGTAACTAGTATCCAGTTTTCATTTTCCTTCAAACCTTATTGCTTCTATCATTCAAATGACATTTTAATATCTATTGATAAGATACTTTCATTCAAACTCTGGTGTATTACCCACATTACCTCAGTGTGTATGATCTTCCTCACTTCTTTCTTTTTGCAGGGCTTCTTTGTGAATGAACCAGCTTTGCATTTTGCTAATGTCTCATATATTACTTCCTGTCCTGCATATTATTACCTTAACTAATTTCGTAACTAACTTCCTGATCTCCAACTATTATTGTTGGAGCTGCACTTTGAGCTTCTTTGAGCTAACTCTGAAACTCCCTCAAACTCTATCATTCTTTATATGCTGCACTTTGGTTAATGTTGCTACCTTGGTTAATGCTGCTACTTCCTAAAGCTGCTGCTGCATGCTGCTATGCTATTACTGCATAATGTTCCTACTGCTGCATGTATGCTGTTGTGGCTACTGCTGCTACTATTGCTATACTTGAGCACTCCTATCTCTTAAAAGTTGACACACTCTTGCGTACCCTCAAGAATTTTGCACATGATTAAACAAATTGTTTTAACAGCCCGAAAGGTCCTACGATGATTCTGTAGGAAAGTTTTAAAACTAACTGATAGCTTAAACAAATGTAAGTTCATGTATGTAGCATGGTTCTGTAAAAAAAAAAAAGGAAGAAACATAGACTTAAACAACATATTGGACCAACCACGTTATAAACCGTCCCAATTTTCATTGCAATATGTGAATTTGTCAGCACACCAATGTATTTGTTCACTTAAACAAAAAACAAAAAGTGAACAATTTTAGCAATTTCAATTCCTATACAGCCATATACAAACAACAACAAAAAGACTATATAAATGAAACAGTAACCAAATAAAAAGTCTGTCATTACAAGTTTATTATTTCAAAAACAAAAATATCAAACTAAAGTAGTCAAAACAGTGACCACTCAGACCCTTCATCTACAGTAGATTGAGTTGATGTAGCCTCAACCCTCTCAGCTTCAGCCCTCCCCATTCCTGTTGCAGTAGCTTCAGCCCTCCCCCTTCCTCTTACCATTCCTCTGGCAGCAGCCTCAGCCCTCCCCCTTCCTCTTACCATTCTTCTGGCAGCAGCCTCAGTACTCCCCCATCCCCTTGCAGGTGCAGCCTCAGCCCTCCCTTCCCCTTGCCATTCCTCTTGTAGTAGCCTAAATGAAACATATAATTTATGAACAATGTGGAATAAAACCATTAAGAATAAAATGAACCAACATAGTAATTGGCTTACCACTGGAGCTCGTTGACAACTTTTCTTGTTATGACCAAATTGCTTGCAAATTGAGCATGATATGAAATAAAATTTCATTTGAATGCTACTCCCTGCTTCTCCTTCATCTACTTCTCTCCTCCGATTCTTTTTTGGCCGTCCAGGTAGTCTTCAAAGTTTTGGAGGCCCTATAGGGTCACCCATAGCCTCTAGCCACATAGACTCATCGAGAATGGGATGGACAATCCTATCATATGCAAGTATGAACTTCTTCTTAGTAAAAAACTCATCACATAAATTTTCAACCATCATTCGCCTATAGTTACAAGCGGCCACTGCATGCTTGCATGGAATGCCACAAATATCTCACAACCCACATAAGCATTTTCGTCTATCAAGAAGTACAACATATCTAGCAGTTCCCTCATTCACCTCAAATTCATCACCACTAGCAAATAATATATCACAATGCCTTGATTCTCTATGCAGTCTTTCTAGTTTTTCCTTTGTGTTCAGTATGACCATTGAATCCCATGTACATCCCTTCTCAAACCTCTTCTGAATTCTATATATGATATTCCTCCTTATCGAGTCTACAAGGGTTAAAACTGGTTTGTTCCTCAAATCCCCCACCCAGTTGTTAAATGATTCAGTCATATTGTTAGTTACATGGTCACTTTTTACTGTATGATCAAAAGCATACCTAGCCCATGTTTCAATTGGGTTCTTCATCAACCAAGTGTATGCAGCAGCTAAAATATTCTTCATGTCATCCATACACTTCTTAAAAGTTGATTCATTAGTTGCTCTAACAGCCCCCCAAAAGTACGTCCTTAGTTGAACACCTGGATGCATAGCCTTGAAGTTGTTGTTGAGATGCCTACAACAACGACAATGTAGAGAATATGGAAAAAACTCCACAAGTGCCAAAGGAATACCCTATAAAAGATTCAAAATTGGATAAATGTGAGACAGATGAATATAAATGAAGCAGAAAACTCAAATGATAATAGAGACAAGGTACATAATATTACCTTTTGTCCATCTGACATGAAAATCCACCTCTTGTTATCGATGCCATAACTCCCAATGTAATTATAGAGGTAATTAAGAAAGAATGACCAACTTTCCCTGCTCTCACTCTCTACAATGCCAAATGCTAGTGGAAATATGCTATCATTGCCATCCAAACTGACAGCACATAATAAGACTCCCCTAAATGGCCCTTTCAAATGGCAACTGTCAAGTCCAATAAATGGTCTACATCTATTTAGGAGCCCAGTCTTCATGGCCTCATGGCAAACAAACAACCTTTTGAAAGAAGGGTTCAATTGAGGTGTCTCCCTACTCAATTGGATTTTTACTAAAGTTCCTGGATTACTCCTCCTCAATTCTGCAGCATACCTAGGAAGCTTAGCATAAGAAGCTTCATGGTTTCCCTCTACAAACTCAATAGCTTTAGTCCGTGCCTTGTACAACTGCATTCTACTTGCCTCAATCCCATATTTCTCCTTCAACGGGGCTCTCATCCCAGTCAAGCTCATCTCAAGATTTTCCCTCAATCTTTTTCCTAATTTCTTGGCAATCCATGTCGAATTGGCCTCTGAATTCTTTCCACTCCTAATGCAAGTGTGGTGACCTTCATATGTCATTATTTTATAGGTTATCCCATCTGTTAAAGGAGAACCATAGATCCTCTACCTACATCCATCTCCACCACAATGGGCAGTGACTCTACTTTTTTCATTTATGACCTTTACAGTTTCAAAACCTTCTTGAATCACATAATCTCTCAGTACTTCTCTAAAAGACTTCACATCTGCAAAAGGCAAACCCACCTCTAATTCAATTTTATTACCCTTTTTTTCAAATAATTTTTCCTTCATTAGTCGATCAACAATTCTTAAATGTTTATCTTCTTCACCATCAGTGGCATACCCTGCACTATCTTCAAACTAAAAATCTAATAGGACATCATCATTCGCACCCTTTGAAACATCAGACACATAATCACTACTATTCTGACTATCAGTTATGTCTTCACTTTCACTATTAAACTTCTAATCCTCATCATCACTATAGAATAGCATTTCATATGTACCTACATCGTCGACATCACCATCCCCTCTATCACCCATATTCTTTGTTGGTACTCCACTACTTGAACCAACAAAAATATTCTCTACAGTAATGCATTGCTCACATTCTACATATAATGGTATCTGATAGTTGCTTATAGAATAAAACTTAAACATAGCCTAAGACATCCCAATCACTTGCAATTTCTACATGATTTTGTGACCCAGGCGGAGCGTGGAATACCTTTATAGCCACTGACATTGAAGAATGAATGTTACCCAATGCAAGTTCTGCGATATCAGCCACAAGTTCAATGTAACTGTAGTAATCAGGATTGACGTTGCCAATCATGTGCACCTTTTCATTGTAATGCACTAGCAACTCATATACAACAACCATTCCTATCTACAAAATACACAATTAAACTCTGTTTTATCAAACTCTAATCTAGATGGAACAATGTAATATGTTTACTCCCTTTTTTTTATAAATATCATGAAACAACGAATATTTTTACAAATAAATTGGGAAATAAGACAAACCATGGACAAAAATAAATAAATAAATAACAAGAAGATTAAAATCCAATTACACCCAACCCCCAAAAAATAACTATAACAGTCTACCAATGATCAAATATGTAATGCCACGCGATAGCAGTTTAATAAAGGTTCTCTATCAAAATATTCCCATCTTTCATAACTATATTGGAATATTTTTTTATTTTTTTCAATTAAATTTCTAGGATAATCGACTTCAAAGGTAAACAGGATATTTGACAAACACTGTTAGCGAAAAGTCCATTTCAATATTAATATTCTTTTTGAGATGTGATTTATAAATATTAATCAAGGGTTCCTCCATAAAAATCAGAAAAAAACCCTAACTTCGAAAACCTGTTACTGAAAATCGTAACATCGAAAACACTATTAGCAAAAGCCCTAACAGTGAAAACCTTCGACAACGAACTTTGAAAACCCTAACTTCGAGTGATTACCTTGAAAACCCTAGCGAAAGTCTAATTAGTTGACAAACTCTTCTTCGGACCAACGATGAGCTTGTCTTCGTGTTGGGTCGAAACGAGTTTATCTTCAATCTTGTTCCTTGTGAGCTGAGAACATCTCATCTCAGGGAAAATATTAACGGGAAGGTTTAAGAGGCTTAGAAGGGTATTATAGTAATTTGATATTTAAAGTTAACGGAGTTAGCTGACATGGGGCACAGTGATATGTTTGTAATTAGAGGGGTAGACAGTGATATTTCTGAAGTATACATGGGGTGTAAGTGTAATTTATCCCAAAATATATAATCTTGACTTTTCAGATGTACATAACTCGTTGCGGAAGATTTCAACTTTTAACAATGTTTATTTGTCGTCGAAAAAATAAATATTGTGTAGGTAAAAGTTTTTTTATTACTAGAGGGAAATATGTTATGGCGTCAATGGTTTCTTGACAGCATTTGTCGACGGTCGTATTTTTCGTTGCTAAATAGATTACTCTTTAGATGTTTTACCGATGCATTTGTTTTGTTGTTGCTAAAGGTATACATTTGCCTGCACAAAATGCCTTGCGTTGACAAACGTAGTCGCCAATTATGCATTTTCTCGTAGTGTGCTCTAACGCAATCTTGATGTGATGCACATTGAGAAGAACATCTATGACAATTTTCTTAGCACACTATTGAGTATAGATGGGAAGAACAAGGATACTAAAAACGCACGAATAGATTTGGAGAATTTGAAAATAAGGAAGGAGTTGCACCTAAAGAAGTGTTTAGATGGTTCCCTTGAGAAGCCCCCTTCATTATACACACTATCTTCGCTAGAGAGACAAGATTTTTTGGATTTTTTGAAATCGATCAAGTATCCTGATGGTTATGCAGCAAACATATCAATTTGCGCAAGCACTCTAGGTGGTCAATTGGTCGGCCTCAAAATTCATGATTGTTATATCCTTCTACAACGACTTCTTTCAATTGGGATGCATGGATACCTTAATAAGGCCATTAGTACTGCATTGTTTGATTTAGGTAATTTCTTCCAACAGTTGTGCTCAAAGACATTAAATATGAAGGAATTAGAGAAATTGGAGCATGATATCATACTTTTACTTTACAAGCTTAAGAAGATTTTTTCTCCTGCTTTCTTTGATGTCATGGTCCATTTAGCTATTCACTTGTCCCGAAAGGCTAAGCTTGGAGGGCCAGTCCAATATCGATGGATGTACCCTATTGAAGGGTAATTGCTTATTTTTTACAATAAAATCACATTTAAACAATATTACTTGTTAGAGTTGTAGTGTATTGTTGTGGCCTTCTTTATTTGTAGGCTACTTGGAGTTCTAAAAAGGTTTGTGGTCAATAAAACACATCCAAAAGGTCCAATCATATAGGCTTATATTTCAAAAGAGTATACAACTTTTTGATCAATGTATATCTCGATGATATTGATACAATGTTTAATCGGGAAGAAAGGAATGACAACAATGTTGAGCATAACACAAGGATCGCAGTATTTACTGAATCTATTTGTCCATTTGGGTTGATGACAAGAGCATTTGATATGCCTATCAATAAACGCAATATGGCATACTGGTTTGTCCTATATAATAGCTCTGAAGTGGAACCATATCTAGAGTACGTGTTCATTGGGATATGTTATATGAAGAATTTATAGTTATCATCTATTATTAATTATAGTTACTTGTGAATCACATTTTATCAAGTAGGGAACACAAAAACTTGTCAGAGAATGAACGTGTACAAAATATCCCCCAAAGACAATCTGAAGAATTTCCTAAGTGGTTCAAACAACGTGTAAGACATTCAAATCTTTGGCACTTGATAGATTAATTTATCTTCACATCCAAAGTTACATATATTTTTTTATGTAGATGAATGAAATATGGAGCCAAGATTCACTAAAAGCAACTGATGAATTGTGGTCATTGACTAACGGCCATGGTGCAGTAATACACACATATTTAGGATGCAATTCTAATGGTGTCCGATTCCATACCATCGATCGCGAGGGCTATCAAAAAAGTCAGAATAGTGGGTTGGTCGTAGAAGGGAATCATGAAGGCCAATCGATAAACTTCTATGGTTACTTGTCAAAAAGTATGGAAAATGACATATTTGTTTGGACATCAAGTTGTATTGTTCGAATGTGAATGGTTCAACACTGGTAACAGCAGAACTCTGCGCATTGATGTACATTCAACAAGTATTAATGTAAGAAATCGGTGGTATAAAAATGATCCATTTGTGTTACCAAGTCAAGTTAAACAAGTATTCTACATTAATGACACCAAACTAGGCGTGAATTTGAAAGTTGTAGAACGATTTCAACGGCGAGGAGTTTGGGATGTCCCAGAGATGGATGATTTAGAACCCAATGATACTCTCAATGATGTGTTCCAACAAGATGAAAAACACAGCGGGTGTACCGATTGTTGTTGAAGAGTCACTCCCAACTCCTCTACATAGAAGTGATATTGAACCATAAAATTATTCGAGGAGCACTAATCGAAGTAGTAGACAATGAAGCTTTCATTTGTGATGACGAAGATTAATTAATGGGAGACCTTGATGGTGAAAAAGAAGATGAGCTTTCTAGTAATTTTGATATAGATCTTGGTATAGAACCTTGAAATACTTTTTTTATGTTAATGGCAACGTGCTAGAACTTTTGAGTATTTTTTGTCTTAGATTGGCAAGTCTTAGCATTATGTTCCCTAGAGTTCAATGATTTTACAGTGGGATTATTTCTTGATCATTTACAGTGGCTTTGTTTCTTGATCATTTACAGTGGATTTGTATATTCTTTGTTTCGAGTTCTGAATTCTGTTAAGTTGTTGTATACAGTGCATTCCATTAACTAGACAGTGTCATTGTTCTTTGCATCTCTTGCAGCCACGATCAATGTTCTTAGCCAGCAGGATAAATTAATCAAGAATGGTGTGTACACAAAATAACAAATGATTGTCCAGCTAATTAATCTCTGCATACAAAGGAAAATACCCAAAAACAAATATTGAATAAAAATTAAAAAGATTTCCTTCTTTAATTCGTATGAACCAAATCATAAACAAATGTGTCATTTTTCAACTAAATTGGATCTTCTCAACTGTGTAAAATGGACTCCTCGATTTTGTTGTTGTACTCCGATACAATAGTTGTGTAGTTATAATTTTTCTCTTTTTATATTTTTAAGGAAATATCAAACCTGGAATAAACTCATTTCCAATTTATTAAAGGGGCTTTAAGCCAAATGCTTAAAAAAATAAGTTTTAACGTGCAAGATCCATCAACAAAAATTTTAATGCGTAAAATCCAATTGCGTGATTTCTCCCGAAAATACCATCCAAACAGATAAATTTATTTGTTAGGCATATGAACACAAATAATACAAACTGATAAATTTAGCACATATAATGTAAATAGATAAATTTATCTGTATACATATTTATGCCTAATATATAAATTTATCTGCTTGTATATGAATACAGATAATACAGATAAATTTATCTATTTGCATATGAAAACAGATAATGCAAACAGATAAATTTATCTGTATTCTTTATATATGTTTTGAAAAGGTACAGATAAATTTATATGTATTTTTTATGCATATTTTCAATAAAAGACAGGTAAATTTATTTATGCCTTTATACATGTTTTGAAAAGGTACAAATAAATTTTTATGTGTTCTTTATACGTGCTTTTAATAAGACAGATAAATTTATCAGTATTTTTTACATATACTTCCAATAAAAGACAGATAAATTTATCTGTGCTCTTCATACATATTTTGAAAAGGTACAGATAAATTTATTTGTTTTAAAATATTTTTGTCCTAAAAAGACTTTATGCGTTAAAACTTTTATGTGGATGGATCTAACTCATTCAAAAATTTTATGCTGGATGGAATACAGTAAACGGCCTATATATTAGACTATTCACTAATTTTCTATTTATTAAAATGAAAATGAAGTCGTCGTAAAATCTACGTTCTCCATTGAGTTGATGTTTCCCTTGAGTTGATGTATCATAAAATAATTTGGAGTTCAATGTATCCCAACTCCAAATACTGAATTAGACCCGACACCCACACTCAAATCCACCTAACACAGCTTTTCACCCTTAGCAATTACCTGGCCAAAGAGTTTGATATTGGCTTGGGGATAGTACCATAGGTGGAACGATCTGAAGAAAGCAGCAGCAAGGCTTCAATTTGTAAAGTTCTTTAAGTGAAATATAGTGGTTACTTCCATTAGAATTAAAAAGGAGATGGGGACTTTTGATGCAGCATATTTTCTATGCTTTTGATTCAGTAGACCTGCTTTTTGATTCAGTTACTTCCACCAACTGTGCCTCTGCTTTTGATTGCAACAGGATATGTTGACACAGTAAAGTAGGCTGTAGTTATTGAGGGTGGAGCTCATTTTGGGTTTAATTTGGTTTTGCTAATGCTTGTGTTCGAATTTGATGTAATTTTGTGTCAGTACTTTTTTCATGCTGGCAACTACTCGTGGATACAATTGAATAGTTAGTTCTTTCTCGCTTTATTCACTACTTCACCTCTACTTGCATATTTATCTTCTCCCTTTTATTTCCCATTTTCGAAGTGAACTATTGTTCTGATCACTTACTCTTTTTAAACCAGTTCTTAAGTGTAACATGCACTCATGAAAAAATCTTTACTGAAACTTTAACACTCATGAAATCATTTTCACTCTGTAGAAGATAAAATTTTTCACTCTGTAAAAGATATAATTTTTAGTATTGTGATTCCAGAACTTTTCACTCTGTAGAAGATAAAATTTTTCACTCTGCAAAAGATATAATTTTTAGAATGGCCAGAACTTTTCACCGTTATAAGTATTTCTAGCTGATTTGATGAATTAGCATTTACAAGCATTTATGAGAATTTGTTTTGCACATGTTCATTGTCATTTTTGAATTGAAAATCTTTCATTTTTGTTTTCTTTATAAATGGTATTTTTGCTATATTACTAGTAATATATGAGAATATTTTGAAGCATTTATGAGAATATTGCATGCATCTCCATGCATATTGCTTTATCATTCTCATACATTTTATATTTCATGATGAGATGAAATGGATGAAGGAAATAAGAACTATTTTAACCTGTGGAAACCGTTGAAAATCAAAATAGGCTAAATAAACATGTACTTTAAATTTATAAATGATCGTTCTATGGTTATAGTTGTCCCAATCGAGTTCATTGTTCATCTATTGCTTTGATTTTTAATATTGTCTTTTTTTTAAGTACCAGATAACAATCCACCAAGAAAAAATTACCATATAATCCCTTGCTTTGATTTTCCCAGTCGATACAGTTTTTCCTGTGGCAAGATCTAGAGTCATTTAGCTCATTTATGGAAAGCCTTTTTCGCTTCCATGTTTAATAGTGGATTATGGCTTCAAAACTACCATTTCAAGATTCTATTTTTATCCATCTTTTTGGTTTTATGTGATTTCTTACAACTTTTGATTAGTTTTTTATTTTATTTTTTATATTTAGGTTCCTCGTAATTAATTAAAGCCTAACAATATTAAACCTAGTAGTGGCAAAATAGTTGTCGCTGGAGCTCATATTGATTAATAGATTAGTGGCAGAAGTTTCATAGTTCAAGCTTATATGCCTTGTGTTAGGGTTATTTATTAAAAATTATGGATTTATTTTTAATTTTAGTATTTAATTTAATTTTAATAAAATTATTTTTTTATTTTATGATAATCTTAATGAGTAATGTATGCAATATCATTTCTTTATTTTTATACATGTTAAGATTAGTATACTGAAAACTATATTTTTAGTATTTAATTTTATTTAAATAAAATTAATTTTTCATTTTATGAGAATCTTTATGAGCAATATATGCATATCATTTATTTGTTATGCATGGATGTCCAATATTCTGTATAGTATTTAATCTGGTGTATATAGTACGGCTTACACACAGAATATCAGATTTTAGGTTCTTACAGAATATAAATTTTATATTCACAGATTAGATGAAAATAGACATACTATTGGTACGACTGTGCCACAGAGTTTTAGTAGGCCTGTCTTGATTACGGAAAACAGATAATAGCGTCGTCTATTGTTCCAACTCTCTGTGTCAGTATACTTTGTGTGTATTGAACGGGACATTTGAGGTCATTAATTTTATACTAATTATATAAATTAATTCACACCACAAGGTTATTATGAATAATGCTTATCCTCTTAATCTTAAAATAATTATTGATTTGTGTATATTTAATATTCGTTGTTTTGAATCATTAGAGGGTGCGATCTTATATGAGTCTATATTCCCGGTGAGTTGGATAGTGGTACTATTTATATGGCAAATATTAATTATTGACGAAATTCACGTCCCGAAAGATTGAGATTAACAATAACCCCTTAAGAAAGCTTGTAAGTTTTGACCGGGCCAAACCCTACAGGTGGACTTAATTATCCGGGCGGTCAAATAAGTTAAGTGGAAGGGTTTAAGGAATATCAAGATACCGATTAAATTAAATTGAATTTAATTTGTGGGTATTGAGAATTTTAACGTGAGGAGAAATGGTAAGCATTTAATAACATGAGTTCAATGTTAGAAGGTCTTGAGATTATAGGTCAGAGCGCAATTATAGGTTTTTAGTGGTGTGAACTGTAATTCAGTATTTTATGGAGATTGCAGAAACTGCTATGTCTTTCCATAATTGCAAAAATCGCAGGTAGGTATCTGTGTTCCACTGGAAGTCTTACTCATAATTACTCCATAAGTCCCTACTGTAGCCCCTATATATACGCGGATAGACTGAACCAGTTTTATAGATGATATCATATTTTATCTTTCAAGACGAAAGATATTTGGGTTATGTTGGTACGAGATCTCGATAGTTCGTAGTCCACACTACGTTCAAGAATCGCATAAGAGAATACGGTAGAAGATCTGACCAGAATTTTAATTCGGAATCAAATCATAGTTGAAGAATAGATTGAGAAAATGTATTCATCTAAATTAGCTTTGGTTGCACGGATTTTATTTTGAATGTTCTTTGTCAAAAGTTTTATCTGGAGCCCGTTTCGGCGTTTGTCCGTCTACTTAATTTTTTACCAAAAATCGTTTGCAAAAAATAATGATCTTGGCAGTATTGCCTCCAACAAATTGGTATTATAGCTGTTTTGTTTTTTATTTACGATTATCTGGGTCGAGTAGATTTAGAACTATTGCTAATTTTATTTTGCAGACGTTCTAAATTCTAATTTTATGATTATCGTTTATTTTCATATTTGATTAAATGCGTTGATGATAATTATTATTTTTAACTACGATGGCAGATCGTGGTAAATTGATTGTGAACTCTACGCAGGCATAAGATCAATGTAAAAATTATTATTTTTTGATTTCTAGTTCTTGTATTATTTTATTGATTTTATGTAATCGAGAAAAAAAAGAATAAAGAACAAGTGGAAGAATGAAGGCGGCGGCAACCGTTTTTTTATTGCTTTGCAATTTTTTTATCTCTAATTTTTTTTTACTATATGAAAAAAAAAGTTGCCATAGCAGCCAAGAAGTGGCGCAGTACATAAATCTGTTTTCAAACACATAGCAATTCCCAAACAGCCGCGGCAATCACAAGCTGCCAAACGCAGCAGCAGCCTTAGGCTGATTCAGTGGTTTTCCCAACTAAAAGCGCACACAGATTTCCAAACAGTGTGATTTCGGTGTTGTTTTCTTCTTCCAAGTGGTAAACAGCTTTAGCGCAATTTCGCAGAGTAATGCAAACAGCCGGCAGTTTTGATTCCAGTCAGTACAAATGCAGCGGCACAAAAATCCAAGAAGCGTTGCAATATACAAAACAGCCGCAAATCAAAGCTGTTTTCCAAACACAGCACTGCTGTGTATTTCAAAGAGCCGTTTCGGAACCAAATGTTGGTTTCCAGCAGTAATTCCAGCGGTTTCCAATACACAGAAACAGTGCACCGAATTTTTTTAGCTCACAACAGGTTTTTACAAACAGTTTGGTGCAAATCCCGAAACAATCTGTTTTGATTGCGGTGTGAAGCAGCGAATTGAAGTTTTTTTTTAATTCCAAACCGAAGTGGATTCACAGCAGAGGTTGAGTTCTTGTAAAACTTCAAACCGCACAAAGCATACAGAAAGGCTGAAAATTTACTTTTAAACAAGAGATTGAAACTCTTTACAGTTTCAGATTGATCATAAAAAGATTGAAACTCTCTTTACAGTTTCAGATTGATCATAAAATTGGGAGATTTTTTTTTATCTTGCATTTAATTTTTTATTAATCGCGTGGATGATGTAGATTAATTTTATTTATCCTGTTAATTTAATTAATTCAAAAATTCAGTTTTAATTAAAATATTTTGTAATAAAAAATAAAATT
>JAOTRH010128205.1:0-14417 GCA_034768845.1 Heliamphora exappendiculata | reverse complement strand
CCCGCCCCCCCCAAAAAAAATAATAATAAGTATTCTGCTAAGGTCCCCCATTGACAGCCGGCTGTCTGTCATCTTCAACTGCAATCTGCACAGTAATTCATCCAGGATCAAGACAAAATGGTTTAAATAGCAGCATCAAGACAAATGGTCATGTATCGATCGATATATTGCTAAATATTGGAATTGGAAGTTAAGATTTTTGATACGCAACGATTGCTATTTAAAATCTTGATTCTGACGTGTTTTTTCAAACAGCCGCTTAAGTTTAACGCACGATCGATACGTATCGAGATTTTAAACTTTTGATACCGAATTTGCAAACTAATATATAAGCTAATATATGTGATTGTATCATTGACACTGATGCATCACGGTACCGGTATTTAGAACCTTGCATAATAATCTATCAAATTAAGAAGAGATTAGCATTCGATAACAACAGTTTAAATAACATCCAGTGACAATTCCAGGATTCTTTTTTGGAAATGCAGGTATGCTTCAACAGGAAAAGTTACCACAAAATCAGATGTGTACAGCTATGGCGTGGTTCTTCTAGAGATCTTAACGGGCCGTGTGCCGGTTGACACTGAGCGGCCTCCGGGAGAACATGTCCTCGTCTCTTGGGTCAGTAACAGACACCCATCACTCCTACTCTAAAAAAGGTCATAAGTTGCTGTTTCATAAAAAATTGATCCTTTCTCAACACATTAATTGATTGCCTGTTAACACAAATCCCGACTCTACAAACACTATGATTTTACGCTCACCATAGTAATCATTGTTTTACAAATCTTTCAAACCCGCCCAGTGCTCGAGACAGATAGTTCTTGGCATAGTTTTAAAGCGGTGTATCAGAATGCATAGCAGTTTCGACTGCATGTAACGGTATTAAAAGTATCAAGTGATGCGTATTGTGAAGTGGGCGCTAAGGTTGTGAATTATTTAAACTTATCGTTAAGCACGTCTAAAATTCAATCATATAGCTAGTTTTGGACTAATTTTTTTTAGTTTTAATTTTCCATATTTTAATCAATGTTAAGTTGTGACATCTGAAAGCATGTTTTGCTTGTTTTATAACAAGAAAGTCAATGTTTGCAGAAGGAAATTATTAAATCCCTGGTTCTTGCCATCCTGCCAGGTCAAAATTATGCAAAATTCTAACCTTGTGTGACCGTGTCATAAAAATGACTTGTGCTCCCAGGCAATGAGCAAAAGTGTAAAAACTCTAAGCCATTGTTTCTTCTGTGTTTTTTCTTAGGCTCTTCCAAGGTTAACTAACAGAGAAATGGTAGTGGAAATGGTGGATCCCTCTCTCCAAGGCCAATATTCCAAAAAGGATCTAATCCAGGTCGGTCTGCCTATCTATCCTCACCGTCACCATTGACAATGTTGAAGCCAAAATTGTAACTAGTAGATGCTTTGTTTTCTAAGATATACATATTTTATATATATTTATTATTAATTTCTCTTAATGTTGCGTCAGATTTTGCAGGTTGCTGCTATTGCAGCCGTGTGCGTGCAACCAGAAGCAGATTACCGGCCTCTAATGACGGACGTCGTGCAGTCCTTAATCCCTCTGGTAAAGAATCTCTCTTTGGTAGGCCCCTCGAGTTCCTTAAGATTTAGTCAGAGTGTGTCCCCCTCGCCTTAAGGAGCTTCTGCAACACCAATTTGAGTAGTCGAAAGTACAGTAACTCTATGAACCAGCTGGCTCAGTCCGTGACAACTCGCTAGCCCCCACAAAAAATGGTTAATGCACCTTAGGCCAAGAGCTGGTCCCTTGTTTTTGGTTTGTTTTTGGTCTCACTAGGAGCCATTTAGTGCATTTGTATGAGTCCTTTAGGACTAGTGATGGCCATGTGCTTATCAGTTCTCAGACTCAGAGCATTACAAGGAGAGGACAGGAAAATGTACCAATATTGCATTTGAGAATATAAACAAACTGTGATTGTCTTTTGTAGGCAAGAATATTGTAATAATCAAATAAACATTGAATTCTTGCTTGCTTTTCTCAAGATTGAAAATCTTTCTTTTGTCTAACAAAGTGAGGCCTGAAGAGAGTTATAGTAACAACCACAGAAACTCATCCAGCCCGAATGGAACCCCATATAATAGTTGGGTTTGGGTTTATGACTACGACTAAATATGCCAAAGATCCCCAGCAAATTTTAAATGTGGGAGTCCACACGCCCCAATCAGGGTTGGCCTATATGTTTGGGCCAACTAGACGACTACTCAAGGCTCCTAAATTTGAGGAAGCCCCCAAAATTATAACAGACTTTTATAATACATACTATATGAGTATTAAAAATAACTTATATGGATAGTCTAAAAAGTATATTGTTTATTAGGTTCAAAATATATATTTTTTTCATTCAATGTTTGCTGCATGAGATTACAAAAAAAGCATTGCAGAAGTGATTTTTTGTTTCCTTGGAGTTGCTGACCATTGAAGGATTTAACATTTCATTTAAAAAAAAAAATTACAATTAACACCTACTTTATCTTTGGTACAGTGGCTATTATGGATTGTATCTCCTATTTTCATCAAACATTTGAAAAAGATGTATGAAAAAAACTTCATTATAAAAGTTTAATCAATAATTTTACATATAAAAAGGCAAAAAAATAAAATTTAAAAATAGAATATAAAAATAAATTTAAAATTGAAAGGCCCTCAATTCAAAGTCTCGTCTAAATTCCTTGAAATGATTGGACTCGAGTAGTTAAAGTTCCACTGTTTGCTATAGTAAATTCTTGAATATGAGCCCAAAAGAGATTCAAAACTGAGATGGACTGCTGCAACATGATACTTCAACATTTTTTATTCACAAATATGAATAGTTTAAAGGGATAATTAAGGTTGAGTTAGAGTATTGCCATAACCACAATGGAGGTTAGAAATTGAATAAAATCAGTAAGTGCAATATCATGCAGTGGGAAAAGGTAATTTCCAAAGGTGTTCAAAATAGAAGGATTAATTATTATGAGGTCTTATTTTTTGAACTTATTTGTGGATGACATTACTTGTTTACTATTCTACGATATTTTATTTTTAAAAATTACTATTATTATATACAATTTTTTACCCTTTAAATAGTTATAAGAGTCTCTCTCTCTTGATATAGGTATTGATATAGATTTTTTGATTTCATTTTCTACTAAAGATCTTTTTGTACGTGTATAGATACAGATAATTTTTTTTTGATTTTCTTTTCAACCAAATATATTTTTATATATCTATAATACAAATTACAACGGTGTTGATATTGATAGGTGTTCTATGTGGTACAATTTTTTTTCTCTTTCTATCTCTCTATTTGTAATTTAAAATTTTTTTACATTTTTAATTTTAAACTCGATATTTTTTTTTTAATTTCAAATTCAAGATTTTTTTTAATCTTTTATTAAATATATATTTTTAATATATATGAAAATTATCTATTTCGAAACTTTTAAGTTTAAATTAAGTGTATGTTTAATGAAAATATTTTGAATATCTACCTTAATAATTAAAAAAATTATTTCTTATTTAAATTAATTTTATAATTAAATTATGTTTAAAATATTTTTAGGCACATGTAATTACTAATAATCTATAATACAAATCACAAAAGTATTGATATTGATAGGTATTCTATGTGACACAATTCTCTCTCTCTCTTTCTCTCTCTCTCTCCATTTGTAATTTAAATTTTTTTACACTTTTAATTTTAAATTCAACATTTTTTTTCTTTTTTTATTTCAAATTCAAAAATTCTTTTTATCTTTTATTAAATATATATTTTCAATATATATGCAAATCACCTCTTTCGAAACTTTAAGTTTAAATTAAGTGTATGTTTAATGAAAATATTTTGAATATCTACCTTAATAATTAAAAAGATAATTTTTTATTTAAATTAATTTTATAATTAAATTATGTTTAAAATGCATTTGGGCACAGATAATTACTAGTAATCTATAATACAAATTACAAAGGTATTAATGTTGATAGGTGTCCTATGCGACACAATTCTCTCTCTCTATTTTTTTCTTCATTTGTAATTTAAATTTTTTTATACTTTTAATTTTAAATTCGACATTTTTTTAATTTCAAATTCATGAGATTTCTTTTTATCTTTTATTAAATATATATTTTTAATATATATGCAAATCACCTATTTTGAAACTTTAAGTTTAAATTAAGTGTATATTTAATGAAAATATTTTGAATATTTACCATAATAATTAAAAAGATTATTTCTTATTTAAATTAATTTTATAATTAAATTATGTTTAAAATGCTTTAGGCATAGGTAATTACTAGTAAATAGACAAATTATTAGGTACTTTCGGAGTACTATATAGACAATGCAGCGTGATACTTTCGACAAATAAATGATCGCAACCTATATAACGCGAGTTACTCTTTGTTTCATAATCACTAAATAAAAATAAATTATTATGTCCCACTGTAAGATTTGAAGCCACCAAATTGGTAGTAGTACTACATAGATTTGTCACATAGTATTTTAAAAGTACCAAATAATTACTCATATATATATATATATATATATTCTTTTCAGCCAAAAATCTCTCTATATATAGATGTTGACATATATTTTTCCATTTCCTTTTCAACTGAAGATCTCATCCCAGAAAATTGAGATATTTTGTTTAATCACAAATGAGACATTAGCATTTTTTATTTTCAGGGAGTTGGGCAAAAGAAAAAGAAGCTCCTATGTAACGATTTGGTACGTTTTTTATTTTTGACTAATTATTTTAATATAATTAAAATTATTGGCAATGATTTACGATGAAAATTTGTGGATAAGTATGAATTATTAATTTAAAATTTTGAGATGTGGAATTAAAACTAAGTTGTAAATGTGGAATATAACATATAAAATTATAGTATTAAATTGGGATGAAAATAGCTTATAGGAGCTAAAATTAAAAAGAAAAAAAAGAAGGAGAAATAAGAATCAACCCAAATAAGACCCTAATCATGTTTTTAGTTGAAATCTCTAGAAGCATGGAGAAGTAGGGGGAGTCGAAATAAAACCCAAAACCCACTCCCATTAGTTGAAATCTCTAGAAGCATGGAGAAGTAGGGGGAGACGATAAAACCCAAAACCCACTCCCACTCCCACTCCCACTCCCACTCCCACTGGTTTTCTCTTCATTCTCTTTTTTCTTTTTCTTTTGTTCTCTCAAGCAAAACAAAATCCAAACTCTTGACTCCCTCCAATTTGATGGAATTAAAGGCATGTTTGGAGACAACAAAGGAAAGAGCGAAATTTATTTAGCAAGAAAAACACAAGAAAACATCAAAGAGAAAACTCCCAAGAGCCGAAAACCCTAGGTGGTGGAGAAATTTGACAGAATTCGAGGCGTTGTTGCTTCTTGAG
Source organism: Heliamphora exappendiculata (assembly GCA_034768845.1). NCBI lineage: Eukaryota > Viridiplantae > Streptophyta > Magnoliopsida > Ericales > Sarraceniaceae > Heliamphora > Heliamphora exappendiculata. The sequence goes on along the minus strand of JAOTRH010128205.1, from coordinate 9,021 downwards.
GTAGGATTTCGACTAGTCTAAGTGTTTTTTGTTGATTTGGGTTGAATTTTTTAAATTTTTCATGAGATCAAATAAAAACCCTAAATTTGATGAAAAATCAAAGATTTTCTTTATAATTTGAGTTTGTTTGTTTAAGATTTACAATGTGAGACCAAACTTATGCTATGTGAACGTATTGTGTGTAATTGAAACGTGAAAAGTAATCTATCACGTAAATTTCATTGATGTTATCATAAAGACCTTGATTTATCATTGAGCTTGGGTTAAGAGGAATCTAATTACACTATTCTTGAGTTAAACTTAATGTGATGTAATATGACAATTCTTTGGGACCTCATGAAAATTGAGTGAGATGTGTGTTTGATGGAAAATTGTGATATGAGATTTGGAAACGTGAAATAGGTAATTTGGGCTCTATGAAGGAGGAATTGAGTTGAAAATATAATTGATAATGAAGCTAAAATCCTGGTATGTTAATGAATATATGTGAAATTGATCAAATATGGAACCGATGATTGTGGATATGATTAAGTTGGGCTTGAGCAGCTTCGTAGTGAAAGATCGAAAACTTGCTCAAGGTGAGTGTCAGGTTCCATCGGGTTAGTCCCCGTAAACTAGAAGTGGGAGCCAGGTTCCCTCGAGTTAGCCTTGTAAACTAGACATGATAGTGTCATGGTGGGTTATAAAGCTATCTATTACCCAACGGCTTTGCCTAGCCTGTTGGGAAAATAGAGAAGGATTTCAATAAGCTGCACCCGATGTCGGTTCGATATCGAAATGAGATAAGATAATGAAAGGGTTGAAGAATTAAGTACTTGTGATAATGAACATTAATGAATTTCGACTCGTTAAAAGACTACAAATGGGCGAGTGAACTAAATTGGTTATAATATATGGATGATTGCATGTGTACCATACCTGGTAAATTATGCATCACACTTTAATTAGTTGTTATCCTACGAGCTTTGACTCATAGTAGTTGAATGAAAATTTTTACAGGACAAGATCATCTAGAAGAAAAATAAGGGGTGAAGAAACCATGGGAGCATGTGATTGAAGAATCTTGAGCCTTGGGCTGCAACAATGATGAGGGAATTCCAAAGGTTAATCCTCCGATTTTCATGGGAGAGCCTGACCCAATGGTGGCAACCGAATGGCTAGAGGTTGTAACCAGGATTTTGGATACTTTGCAGATAGTAGATGATGATATGAGGGTTAATTTTGCAACCTTTCAATTTCGGGCCGACGCGAACGAATGGTGGAAATTTGCGAGAACTATAGTTGAGAATACATGGGTGGCATTTACGACAGTGTTTTTAGAAAAGTACTTTTTTGAGTCCTCTCGAGATGTGTTTAGGGAAGAATTTCTCTCTTATACAAGGGGCGATGCTTGTGATGCAATACGAAGCAAAATTTACTAACCTATCAAGGTTTGCGCAGGAAATGGTATTGACAGAGGAATTGAGGGCAAAAAGATTCGAGAGGGGATTGTAGCATACTATTCGGGATAGAGTCGTGAAACTTAGGATTCGAGTGTTTTTTGAGCTAGTGGAGGCAGCGTTTACGGTGGAGAATACATTGGCAGATAACCGGAGTATTAAGGAGAGTAGATCTCAATCAGCTGCAGTGAGCACCCTGTATGAGGGGCACCTATTTAAGAAATTGCAATATAGGGCGAGCAGTATGAGTTCTTTACCACAGGACACGTCCCAGCCACAACGTTCAGCCCTTACCCCATCAGTAGTTTCTTCAGCTCATGTCGAGCGCAGAAAATTTGTATGCTTTGCATGTGGGCATTTGGGACATCGAGTGAAAGATTGCCCACAAAAAGGGCAGGTGCGGGGACAGCCACGGGGACGACAACAGGGCCAATATCACGACCAATTACAGGGATATGGGTTACTTTGATATTTTTAATGCGGGCAAGAAAGACATATCAAACGAGATTACCCTCAAGGAGGTTTGGGAACTATCCAGAGCACCTCCAGCACCAGATCTATTCAGAGACAGACTTATCATCAACCATCATAGCAGCCAGAGATATAGGCACCCCGAGTCACTAGGGAGGTACAGCTTAGTTAGTCCGACAGTCGACAGGCAGAGATATGGGGCAAACTTCAGGCATTCAGGGATGAGTATATGCACTAGCAGAGACAGACACATTGTAACCACTTGCAGAACCAGAGAATACCTCTAATGCACTTGTGGTTCGAGGTATTTTTTTGGTTTTTAGATCATTGGCACATATACTGTTTGACACTGGTGCATTTCATTCCTTTATATCTTTTTCCTTTACATCTGCCTAGGGATACCAATTGAGGTATTAGATATTGTTCTAAATATCGAGACACCAATAGGAGGGGGTATAGCATTGAAACGTGCCTGTAGGTAATGCAAAATAGGGTTAGCTGATCACCGTCTCGTGTATGGACATGTCTGGTTTCAATGTCATCTAGAGAATGAACTGGCTGACGACTTTTCATGCACACATCGACTGCGATGGACGATGTATTTTCTTATCTATTCCTAATAGAGACTTTTTTTTTTATTTCGTGGGTGATAAAGATGATGGTTCAGTGCCTAGACCGTGCAATATGAGAAATTCGACGAGCATAAGTTTTCTCATTTCTACCTTTCTTATGCGAGACAATTCATCGACTCGGGAAGAGTTTCCTCTGGTGGTGTGTGAATTCTCTGACGTGTTTCCTGTTGAATTGTTTGAATAACCACCTCATAGAGAAGTAGAATTTTCTATTGAGCTTATATTGGGAACCGCTCTGATTTTTATATCCTCGTATCGTTTCGCACCTGTCGAGTTGTAGGAATTAAAGGAGCAATTACAAGACCTGCTGAATAAGGGCTTTATACGCCCAAGTGTTTCACCATGGGGAGTTTCAGCTCTTTTTGCCAAAAAGAAAGATGGGTCATTACACTTATGTATCAACTATAGGAAGCTGAACTAAGTGATGATAAAGAACAAGTATCCTATGCCAATGATCGATGATTTTTTTGATCAGCTAAAAGTTTCAACATGTTTTTCGAGGATTGATCTAAGATCTGGTTATTATCAATTAAGGGTCTGAGAGGAAGATATCCCCAAGACGGCATTTTGCACTCACTACGGGCACTACAAGTTTTTGGTGATGCCGTTTGGCTTAACAAATGCCCCAACTACATTTATAGATCTAATGAACCGTGTCTTCCGACCATACCTTGTTCAGTTTGTTGTTGTTTTTGTAAATGACATTGATTTATTCACTGACAAAAGAAGCCCACGAGGAACACCTGTGTGTGGCACTTCAGCTCTTAAGAGAGCATAAATTTTACGCCAAGTACGAAAAATGCGAGTTCTGGCTTTTAGAAGTAAAATTTTTAGGACACATTGTGTCGAAGGATGGAGTAGCGGTTGATTAATCCAAACTTGAAGCGGTGCAGAGTTGGGAAATACCAAAAGACGTGTTTAAAATAAGAAGTTTCTTGGGTTTTATGGGTTATTACCGCTATTTTGTAAAAGACTTCTCTCGATTAGCCGCACCAATGACTCGACTAATTCAGAAGGGGGTTAAATTCATGTGGAATGATGCATGTGAGGTCGCCTTCTAAGAATTGGAGAAAAGATCAAGTAGTACACCGATTCTAGTTATATCAAAAAGAGGTCTTGGGTACGAAGTGTACTATGACGCGTCTCATGAAGGGTTATGGTGTGTTTTAATGCAATAAGGCAAAGTCGTAGCTTATGAGTCTAGACAGCTAAAAACTCAAAAGTGAAATAACCTAACACACGATCTCGAATCAGCGGCAGTTGTTTTTGCATTGAAGATTTGGAGACACTATCTCTACAGAGAACGATTTGAGGTCTTTTTCGATTAGAAAAGTCTCAAGTTCTTATGTTCACAAAAGACCTGAATTTGAGGAAATGAAGATGGATGGAATATCTTAGAAATTATAACTTCAATTTACAGTATCACCCGGGCAAAGCTAATGTTGTGGTTGATGCCCTTAGCAAAAAGTCATTAAAGTCATTAGCTCAAGTCTCAGTTTGGGAATGGAGAATGTTAGGAGATATTAGAGAGTATGGATTGAATATACGTAAAGCCGACAGCCGTGTCACATTATTTGCACTAGTTTCAAGACCCACACTTATTAATCGCATTATTGATGCCCAACAACACAACAGAGAAGCACGTGAGGCTTGTCGTGATGAAGTGTATTACTAGTGGAGAGGAAATTGAGGGATGGACTGTTCAGTAGGATTAGGGCTTGAAGTTTATGGGAAGATTATTTGTACCTGAGGCTTATCGCGATGAAGTGTTGCAGGAATTTCATCACTCTCGACTTAACATATATCCAAGCGGTATGATGATGTACCATGATTTGAGGCGGTAGTTTTGCTGGAAAGGGATGAAGAAAGATATAGCCTTGTTTGTCTCTAAATGCCTTACGCGTCATTAGGTAAAGGCAGAACATTAAAGGCAGGTGGGCTTACTTCAACCATTACCAGTATTAGAATGGAAATGGGAACATGTAAAAATGGATTTCATTTTGGGCCTTTCTCGATTGCTGAAAGGACACGAAGCTGTGTGGGTGATAGTGGATCGACTGACCAAGTCAGCACATTTCCTTCCTATGTGCATGATTGACTCGGTGGACAAAGTTGGTAGACTATGTCCAGGAGATTATACGACTACATGGTGTGCCAGTATCGATTGTGTCAGATATAGACCCCAAATTCACTTCTCGATTTTGAAAAAGTTTACAAGCTGCAATAGGAACGAGTTTACACTTCAATACTGCATTTCATCCTCAAATCGATAGCCAATCAGAGTGCACAATTCAAATTTTAGAAGATATGTTGCGGGCATGTGTATTGGATTTTAGGGGTTCATGAGAAGATCACCTTCCGCTAGCCGAATTTGCATACAACAATAGCTACCAAGCAAGTATCGGGATGACGCTATATGAAGCTTTGTATTGCAGACCATATAGATCTCCAGTGTGTTGGGTAGATGTAAGAGAGGCCTTCGTTTTGGGACCTGACCTTGTAAGGAAAACAACAGAGAAGATTGTCACGATTTGAAAGCATTTGATTACAGCGCAAAGTCGCCAGAAAAGCTATGCAGATCGAAGAAGACGACTGTTAGAGTTCAAATTAGGGGATCACATATTCTTGAGGGTGTCGGCTAAGAAAGGCTTAATGAGATTCGAGAAAAGTGAAAAATTATTGCCATGATTCATAGGCTCGTTTGAGATTTTGGAGAGAATTGGAGAGGCAGCCTATCGACTTGCCCTCTTTCCACAATTATCTTCTATACACGATGTGTTCCATGTGTCTATGTTGCAAAAATATGAACCTAATCTGTCACATGTGTTAGATTGACCCGAATTGCAGCTAGAAGATGATGTCTCTTATGAAGAACGCCCGATCAGAATTTTAAACACTCGACAACAGATTTTGCGTGAAAAGACTTTATCTTATGTGAAAGTACTGGCAACATCATGGAGTGGAAGAGGCAACGCGGGAAAGGGAATCAAAGATTAGGTCAAAGTACCTGCAATTGTTTGAGTTGTGTCGAGGTTCGAATTTCGGGGACAAAATTCCCTAAAGGAGGAAGATTGTAACGACCCGATACGTTTTTAATTTTTGGCTAATTATTTTCATATAATTAAACCTATTGGCTATGATTTATGACGAAGATTTGTGGATAGGTATGGCTTATTAATTTAAATTTTTGGGACGTGTAATTAAAATTAAGTTGTAAATGTGGAATATAACATATAAAATTATAGTATTAAATTGGAATTGAAATAGCTTTTGGGAGCTAAAACTAAAAAGAAAAAAAAAAAAGAAATAAAAACCAACCCAAACAAGGCCCTAATCATGTTTTCAGTTGAAATCTCTAGAAGCATGGAGAAGTAGGGAGAGAGGATAAAACCCAAAACCCACCCCCACTCCCGCCGGTTTCCTCTTCGTCCTCCTTTTTCCTTTTCTTTTGTTCTCTCAAGCAAAACAAGATCCAAACTCTTGACTCCCTCAAATTTGGTGAAATTAAAGGTTTGTTTGGTGACAACAAAGGAAGGAGCAGGTTTATTTAGCAAGAGTAACGCAAGGAAACATCAAAAGAGAAAACTCCCAAAGTGTCGAAAACCCTAGGTGGTGGAGAAATTTGACAGAATTCGAGGCGTTGTCGCTTCTTGAGGTAGGATTTCGACTAGTCTAAGTGTTTTTTGTTGGTTTGGGTTGAATTTTCTAGATTTTTCATGAGATCAAATGAAAACCCTAAATTTGATGAAAAACCAAAGATTTTCTTTATAATTTGAGTTTGTTTGTCTAAGATTTACAAATGTGAGACCAAACTTATGCTATGTGAATGTATTGTGTGTAATTGTAGCATGAAAAGTAATGTATCATGTAAATTTCATTGATGTTATCATAAAGACCTTGATTTATCATTGAGCTTGGGTTAAGAGGAAGCTAATGACACTATACTTGAGTTAAACTTAATGTCATGTAATATGACAATTCTTTGGGACCTCATGAAAATTGAGTGAGATGTGTGTTTGATGGAAAATTGTGATATGAGATTTGGAAATGTGAAATGCGTAATTTAGGTTCTATGAAGGAGGAACTGAGTTGAGAATATAATTGATAATGAAGCTAAAATCCCGATATGTTAATGAATACATGTGAAATTGACCGAATATGGAATTGATGATTGTGGATGTAATTAAGTTAGGCTTGAGCAGCTCTGCGGTGAAATATCAAAAACTTGCACAAGGTAGGTGCCAGGTTTCCTCGGGTTAGCCCTCATAAACTAGAGGTGAGTGCCAAGTTCCTTTGGGTTAGCCTCGTAAACTGGACATAATAGTGTCGTGATGAGTTATAGAGTTATCTATTACCTAATAAATTTGCATAGCCTGTTTAGAAATTAGAGAAGGATTTTTATAAACTGTACCGAACGTCGATTCGATATCGAAATAAGATAAGATAATTAAAGGGTTAAAGGATTAAGTACTTGGGATAATGAATATTAATAAATTTTGACTAATTAAAAGACTACGAGTGGGTGAGTGAACTAAATTAGTTATAATATATGGATGATTGCATGTGTACCACAGCTCACAAATCATACATCTAACTTTTATTAATCGTTTTTTTACAAGCTTTGACTCATAGTTGTTATTAGTCGTCATTCTACAAGCTATATATATATATACTACTATTATAAGGCAACATCCAAGTTTGGTGAAGCCTAAATGAATTATCAAAAAAATTCAAAACTAATTTTATAATACCAACTTTTATACTATTACTCTTTATTTGACAAAAGGATAAAATAGTAAAAATATCAAATTTAGGCCAACAAACCCACGTTCCTCCACTTTCACTCTCAGTAACTAACAGAAACTAACAAATGACCGCCAGTTTTCAACTCTTCACATTCAAATTTAACATTTCACGTTTTGGTTCCATCTCCGTTTTAACTGTAACCATAATGTTCTCCTTTCAATCTCCATTTTTACTGTAACCATATTCTTCCCCTTCCATTACCTAAGATTGAATCGGAGACTGCCACAGTGGAGTGGTTGCGTTGGAAGGTCACTCACTCTCTCTCACTCCATCGACTACGCCTACGACGGAAGGTCACTCACACACTCTCTCTCTCTCTCTCACTCTCCCTCTCACCGGAAGGTCACTCACTCTCTCTCACTCACTATCTCTCTCTCTCTCTCACCGGAAGATCACTCACTTCGGTGGTAGTCACTCACTCTCTCTCCGGCGGAAGGTCACTCACTCAGTCACTCTCTCTCTCTCTCCCTCCATCGACGCCTACGACGCCGCACCACCTCCATCGGCGCTGGAGCCCCTTTGTTCCGGCTTTCCCTTTGTCTTTCTTCTCCTCTCTCTGCGCCTCTATATCTCTCTCTCTCCATCTCTCTGTAATTTTTCTCTTTTTCTCTCTCACTCCTCTCACGGTGCCACCACACCGCTGCACGCACACACGCGCACACACACACACACACACACACACACACACACACACTCTCTCTCTCTCTCTCCCTCCATTGACGCCTACGACGCCGCACCACCTCCGTCGGTGCTGGCGCCCCTTTGTTCCGGCTTTCCCTGTCTTTTTTCTCCTCTCTCTGCGCCTCTATATCTCTCTCTCAATCTCTCTGTAATTTTTCTCTTTTTCTCTCTCTCACTCCTCTCACGGTGCCACCACCACCGATGCACGCACCATGAACACCGCCGTGCACCACACACCACCAAGAGCCTCTGTGATTTTAGTTTTTCCACTGTGATGTTTGTGGGCGTGTGAGTTTACTGTGTGTTGATATGATTTATGGGTTTGTGAGTTTATTGTGTTTGTGAATTGCCACGAAAGTATGCACTGTGTGTTTAAAAAATATTAGTAATTAATAATTAGTTTTAAAAATAATTTTTCTGTTTTTTATGTTTTTAGTTTTTTTTTTTAAAAAAAATTCTTTGAATTGAAAATAAGTTATATGATAAACTTCATTTGTGTGTTGCCTTTAATTTTAAGTGTTTATGTGAATTAAGTAATTTTTAAGTGTTTGGTGTATTTTTTAATTTATTAAATTTTGATTTAAATTTTGTATTTTTTCAAATTAATTTTTCATTCACCCTCGACACATTTGAGGGTTCATTTCTTGCGAAACTTTTTTACGAATTAAGTTTTATAAGGTATGTTCTTTTTGTGTCTTTAAATTTCATTGATAGTTACATTATTTGATATTAGGTTTATAATAAGTTATGAATAACTTAAGATTCATACAATTTTTGAAAAAATAATCAGTTTCAATTTGAGATAATGAATTATTGAATTATTTATTTTATTAAAATTTTTAGTATTTTTTGCGTGTGGTATATGAGTTCTATAAAAATATAAAATAATAAAACATGCATTAATTCAAAACTCCTATGATTTTTGAACAAAAAACAGTTTCAGTTTGAGATAATGGATTATTGAATTATTTTATTTTAATAATTTTTAAGTA
>JAOTRH010128194.1:0-14418 GCA_034768845.1 Heliamphora exappendiculata | reverse complement strand
AGGCACCCACGCCCAATTTTAGTTCTTCTCTTCTCACTTAACCGAAGACATAAAATCATAAAAATAAATACGTATCGGGCCGTTATAGATCTTTTTACAAAAAGTCTACCGACTAAGATTTTTGATAGTCATGTAGAGGGCATAGGAGTCAGATGTTTGGCAGCATGGTTCTGAGTATAAGTGGAAGATTGTCAGGGTTGTATACTAAGAAACTATAAATTTTATTAGTTTTAGTATTTTATTTTATTCTTTAATAAAATTAATTTTTATTTTATAAGAATCTTAACGAGCAATGTATGAGATATTATTTTTTTCATGGATGTCATCTATTCTATACAGTATTTAATCCGGTATGTAGAGTACGGGTTGCACACATAACATCAGATTATAGGCTCTTGCAGAATATAAGTTGACGGTTCACAGTTTAAATAAAATTAGACAAACCATCGATACGACTGGAGCACAGAGTTTTAATAGGCATGTCTTGGTTACGGAGAATAGATAATATTGTCATCTATTATTCTGACTCTCTATGCTAGTACATTTTGTGTATTGAACAGGACAGCATTGAGGTAATTAATTTTATACTAACTATATCAATTAATTTACACCCCAAGATTATTATGAGTCCTTATACTCTTAATCTCGAAATAATTATTATTTGCGTATATTTAATATTCGTTGTTTTGATTCATTAGAGAGTGCGATCTTTTACAGGTCAATATTCCTAGTGAGTTAGATAGCGGTATTAAATATATGGCAAATATTGATTATTGACAAAATTCACGTTCTGATTGTTTGGGATTGACGATACCCCTTTAAGAAAGCTTATAAGTTTTAACCGTGCCAAACCCTACAGATAGATTTAATTATCCGATAGTCAAATAAGTTAAGCGGAAAGGCTTAAGAAATTTTAAAAAGCCGATTAAATTAAATTGTCAGTAATTAAATTTAATTGGCGGGTATCGAGAATCTTAATGTGGGAAGATGAGTTGAGCATTTAATAACAGGAACTCGCATAATCGATTTTAAGAATGTAGCTGAGAGTGCAATTACGATTCTTTAGTAGTATAAATTGTAATTTATATTTTTATGAAATTGTCTCAGGGGCAAGCGGATTTTCATAATTACATTAGATGCCCAAGTCATATTTACTCCACAGATCCCTATTGTAACCCTATATATATGCGGTTATGCTAACCCTAGCCCACATAATTATTCCACACTTTGTGAATTAAGGTTTCCACGTAAATCCTAAGAGGCTAGATTAGCAGGTTCAAGATCACCCAACGTTCGTGATTTGCATCCGAGAATACAGTAGAAGACTTGTTCGGGGCTTCAACTCGATGGATTCACATTCGTGGTTGTTGTAGTAACCGAAATCATTCTACCTGATTTCAAAAGGTATAATCCAGAATCTAACTTTGGGAGTATGGGTTTTATTTTGATCGTTCGGCATCAAAAAATTTTAAACTGGAGCATATTTTGGCAATTATCCGTCCAGTATTTTTTATTGAAAAAATCGTATTCAAGTTAATGATCTTGGCAATTTGCCTCTAACAACTACGAGGTGATGTCTCTCCCAGATAGTGAGGAAAGGTACTCCATCCAAGCCAGCTCTGTGGTACAGATCGAAAAGAATGGGCGATGAACAAAGGTGGCAACACTGCACTTATCTGAGGCCAATTTCTTATGAAGATTCAACTTCTACATCAGCTAGATCTGAAAAAATAAAAGAGAGAGAGAGAGAGAGAGAGAGAGAGAGAGAGAGAAGGTAAGAACTGAGAAAAATCAGCAAAAATGAGATATATGTAGAAAAATAAAAGAGTTAAAGTGGAAAAAAGGAAAAAAGAGCAATAAAATTTGAGAAAAATCAGTAAAATGAGAGATATGTGAAATAATAAAGAGTTAAAATGGAAAAATAAGAGAAGAGCGATAAAATCTAAGAAAATTAGTAAAAGGAGAGAAAAGTGATAAAAACCAAAAGAAATTAGCAAAAGATTACCTGGAGAAGTAGAGGACTGCCAGCAAAGGATGTAGTCATGCCTCGGTGGATATAATCTAGTCCACTCAGGATCTCAGCCAAAACCAGGGGCACAAAGTCCTTTCCATCCCTCATCTACTCGGCGATGTCCACTAGAGTAATGTTAACCCAACAATCACAAGAAACAAGAAGGTACCGGGCAAGCAGGTAGAAGCACAAAGCATAACGACGTCGCAACTAAAAGTTGAAGTCACCAAAGGCACCGGTAGGACAAAATCTATCAATAAATCGAGGGATGTCTAGTGGATCCCCATGGACAAACAAGGAGACCTCCTGGCTGGTCAGACCACAAAGACTCATGATCTGCTTATTCGCAGAAACGAATACAGAAAGTACTGCTACGAACTCCCGTGGGACAAGATTGAGAATGGAAGTGAACTCTTCCATAATAGGGCATAGCTCCTCAAGACCGAAGAGAAAGACGTGAGCATGAGGATCCCAAAACTGTATGGCAGCCCGTAGTAGTGGCTCATTAATCATAACGGCCCTCAACGAGAATAAGGTGTTAATACCGAAGGAAGCAAAGTTTAGACGTTCAATAGTCAGAAGTTCATCCGTCCATGAAGAAAGAGAGTTGTTGAATGAGAAGGAAGCCATGATCGTGAGAAAAGCAAGGAATGAAAGACCCAGCCCGCCTTTTATAGAGCGTGAGGGGTTTGACGTCAGAATGTTTGCTGAGACCTGATATTCTTGCGACTGCAGCCTTTGAAAGGTGCGACCGCGACATTCATCATCGCGACCGCAACTTTTTCTTAGGCCGCAAACTTTCCTTCTTCGTGACCTAGTTGTTCACTTGAAAATTTTCATACGGTTGCTCCTTTTGAACCTGCGACTGCAACATTCCTTTTGGTTAAACCTTTCTTTGAATGATATTTTTACAACATTGGGTCCTTTTCACTAAAACCTCAACTTACATTCTTTGATTTCGTTGTCTCAAGTTTTGGAGGCGTGACAATAGGAATCCCATCTTCTATCATCATTAACACATTACAAGAAAAAACACTTTCGGCGACTAAATATTTAGTCAGCAAAAGTCATTATTTGGTCGCCAAAACCTTTTGCCTACCAAATATTTTGGTCGCCAATTTAGTCAGCAAAAGGCTGGTCGGTAAAGCTTTTTGCCGACCATAAACTAGTTGGTCACCAAAGGTCTATAGTTTTCCCGACAAATATTTTAGTCGGCAATATATACTTCTGCCGACAAACTTGATTAGTCGCGAAAGAATTTTGGTCGGTAAAGAAGAAGCATTGGTGACCAATTGTTTAGTCGGCAAAAGTGAAGGGTCCTTTGCCGACTAAATGATTTTGTCGGTAAAGGTGTTTTTGGCGATTAAATAGTGTCGTCGACAAAACTTTTAAATTTTTTTGACACCTTTTTCCAACAAAATCATTTGGTCGGCAAAGGTTTTTCGGCGTCCCAATTGTGTGGTCGGCAAAAACCTTTAAATTCTTTGATACCTTTTGCCAACCAAATAATTTAGTTGTCGAAGGTTATTTTTCGCGACCTGATATTTTGGTCGGAAAAAGATTTTGAATTTAAAAATTATTTAAAAACATTTAATACTTCTATAGTTATTTTCATTCATATATATCAATATGAATTTTACATTGACAACTATAATTATTATTATTATTATTATTATTATTCACAACTCCATAAAAAATACTAACTAGTATAAATAATTATCAATTTATGAAATAAACCTGTGATCCATATACAAATAAATCTGTAATTAATAATTTATATATATTCAAAACGATACATGTTAAGATTGGTATACTGAAAATCATATTTTTAGTATTTAATTTTATTTTAATAAAATTAATTTTTTATTTTATGAGAATCTTTATGAGCAATATATTTATATCGTTTCTTTGTTATGCATGAATGTTCGATCTTCTGTATTGTAGTTAATCTGGTGTGTAGATTACGACTTACAGGCAGAAGATCAGATTTTAGGTTCTTACATAATATAAGTTTTATGTTCACAGTTTAGATGAAATGGGCATACCATCGATACGACTGTGGCACAGAGTTTTAGTAGGCTTGTCATGATTACAGAAACAGATAATAGTGCCGTCTATTGTTTCGACTCTCTATGCCAATATACTTTGTGTATATTGAACGAGATATTTTGGGTAATTAATTTAGTACTGACTACTGACTATATAAATTAATTTCCACTCCAAGATTATTATAAATAGTGCTTATCCTCTTAATCCTGAAATAATTATTGATTTGCATATATTTAATATTCGTTATTTTGATTCATTAGATGGTGCAATCTTATATGAGTTTATATTTCCGGTGAGTTGGGTAGTAGTATTATTTATATGGTAAATATTAATTATTGACGAAATTTACGTCCCGATTGATCGGGATTGACGATACCCCCTTAAGGATACTGATAAGTTTTAACCGGGCCAAACTCTGCAGGTAGATTTAATTATTCAGCAGTCAAATAAGTTAAGCGAAATGGCTTAAAGAATATCAAGATGCCGATTAAATTAAATTATCAGTAATTTAATTTAATTTGCGGGTATCAAAAAACTTAACATGGAGAGAAATGGTAAATATTTAATAACAGGAGCTCAATACAAGAAAGTCTTGAGATTATGGATCAGAATGCAACTACAGTTCTTTAGTGGTGTGAACTGTAATTATGTGTTTTATGAAAATTACAGAAACCGTTGCTGATTTTTCATAATTGTAGATACCGCTATGCGTCTTTCCATAATTGCAGAAACCGCTCGTAGGTATCTGTGTTCCACTAGAAGTCTAACTCATAATTACTCCACAGGTCCCTACTGTAACCCTATATATACGCGGGTAGGCTGAACCAGTTTGAGATTGATAGTTCATATCTCATATATTATTATGATATTATTTTTGTCTTTCAAGATTTAAATATATCGGGGTTCTGTCGGTACAAGTTCTCGGAGGATCGTAACCCACACTACGTTCGAGGATCGCGTAAGGGAATACAGTAGAAGATCTGACTAGAGTTTCAACTCGGAATCAAGTCGTAATTGAAGATTAGATCGACAAAAGGTATTCATCTAAATTAACTTTGGTTGCACGAATTTATTTTTGATAGTTTGACATTAAAATTTTATCTAGAGCCCATTTTGGCGTTTGTCCGTGTCCGTCCAGTTAATTTTTTACCGAAAATCGTTTTACAAAAATAATGATCTTAGCAGTATTGCTTCCAAAAAATTGGTATCATAGTCGTTTTGTTTTTTGTTTACGGTTTATTGGGGCCGAGTAGATTTAGAACTGTGCTAACTTTGTTTTGCAAACGTTCTAATCCCGATTTTATGATCATCATTTATTTTCATGTTTGATTGAATGCGTGGATGATGATTATTTAATTAATTTTTTAATCATGAGAGTTGACCGTGTTAGATTTATTAATTTTTAGATCGAATGTGAGCTTACAGGACATAGGTTTCGATATAAAATATTCATGTTTTTTAAGTTTTTTTCTAATTTATTAGAAAGAAAAATAAGAACAGGTATAAAAGAAACGGCGGTGGTTGGTGGCAGCAACCGGCGGTGGTTCCAGTGGTTTTAGCCGTAAAAAAAAAAAATTTCTCTAGTTTTATTTTTCTATATTATAAAAAAATAAAATAATAATAATAATAAAAAAATAAGAGCAAAGCAAGCTGCGGCACCTACAGATTTCCGAGATAATTCTTCTATAATGGTGCATGATTCATGATCATGGGGATCATCCAATTGATTAGAAAAGAACAATCAAAGACTTGGTTATGTGAATCAAGCCACGTGGAATCCATTATCATCAACCAATCTTTCAAGATTTTTTGTGCATCATGACATGGGATTTATTCAGTGTGAAAGCATTGAAAACAAACCATGATCAAAATTCACCTTCCATGAAACCTAAGCACTGAACGCTTATTCTAGATTGTTTGGCGGCGCAAGAGAATAAATAAATAAATAAGGGGCTTTGATTCATAAGCCTAATTTGGTCCAGTGAATAAAAAGGCTTCGGCGCAAATCCAGTGGCGCAGCAGGTGCGGAGCAATTTCCGAAACACTGTTTCGCAGCAGTTATCCAAACACAGAGGCGGTTTCAATCTCCGAACAGCAACAGTGCAGCACCGCAGCAATATGTGGCGCAATTCCGGGCAGTGTTGTTTTTTCTCCCAGGCTTCGGCAATCCCAAGCTACTGTTTGAGCAGCTTTTTTTTCCATCAAACAGTGAGCGCCAAACAAAAGTTGCTGCGGTTTTTCCGTTCCAAACAGCGAAATTGTCGGAGGTATTTTAGACTGAATTGGATGTTGCTTCCCAGGCCTGTTGGGTTGGTTGAAGTAGGTGTTTGTCCAATCAAGGAGTTCTTATGCAAACGGAACGTAGAAAGTTGATAAAAATTAAACTATTGAAACTTATTTTTGAATAGGAGATTTTAGAGTTTTAGATGAATCATAAAATTGAAATTTATATTTATCTTGCATTTAATTTTTTTTATTAACTGCGTGGATGATAAATATTGATTTTATTTATCATGTTAATTTAATTAATTCGAAAATTTAGTTTTAATTAAAATATTTTATAATTAAAAAAATAAAATTAATTTTTTTAATTAATTAATTTTAATTAAATAAAAAAATTTAGATATTTTATTTTTTTTACAAAATATCACGTTTAATATGATTTTTTTAAAATCGGATATCTTGAAAAAACGTGAGAATTAATTTCGAATTTTGAATTAATTAAATAAAAATATATTTAATCGAAATAAATTATTATTTTTTTAAAAATATGAAACGAAAAATAAAATAAATAAATACCTTTAATCACTACCTTAGCTGACAAGCTAGAGGAAAAACTGTACATTTATTAAATTTTATTTGTTACGCATTTAAACACGAAAAGATGATTTAATAAATCAGAATCTTTATAATCTTATACACGGAAAGATGTTTGATTCTTTCAGATCGTGTGACTTTTGAAAAATGGTTTGATAAATCAGAATCTTTGGAATCGTGTACACGGAAAGATGTTTAATTCTTTCAAATCGTGTGACTTTTGAAATTAATAAATTTATTTTAATTAAACGAATTTTTTATAAATCTCAAAAATATTTTAAAAATCTAAGTGGGAGAGAAAATTTATTCACAGATAAATTCCGCAGTCTCCACCACCAATTTGTAGGTGATACAATTAAATCCTGCGTGTCGGTAGTAAGGCCTTCCTCCCCAACGGACAGATTAATTGCGGTATCGCCAGTACAAATCTCCTGTAGGGATATTTCTAAATAATTGTTAGTGTGGATCACTTCTCCAACTGAAGGGTTCATTGCGAAGCGATTAATTTGGGATTAGGTGATAGTTAACACTTAGCTGTATATAATAGTATCCTCTCCAACTGAGTCACTGCTATTATATACTTGAACAAAGTTATGTCAGCTATTTAGTTTTACTTAGCATGGTCAATTGCCTAGATAGTAAAATTAAAAAGAATTGGTCGGTCTGATCTTATGATGGATAGTAGACGTCCACCCAACGTGGCATGCTATTCACAGGTTACCAGACTGCTGAAGAATTAATTTTAAAAATGGTAACGAGAACCAAATTAAAATGAATTCAAAATTTTGCTCATCATAATTAATGATTTTTTTAATTATGTGATTCTAAGGATTAAAATGGATTTTAATCCACTCGCTTCAATACTCAAAGAAAACAAACTAACGAGGCCAAATTTTGTTGACTGAAAATGTAACTTGGATATAACTTTAACTACAAATAGTATTCATTCAATACCAGAAAATGTGTTTGTTTCTGAAAAAAGGTTCTTCCTCTAGACCGAAAGGCATGAAGAAAAAAAAGATTCAGAAACAGGGAGACATAGTTTCCAGGGTAGTTAGTGGGCCACATATTAGTGTTAAAAAGTCGAAATGCAGATGTTTTCACTGCAATCAAACCCGGCACTAGAAAAAATTGTCCAATATTTCTCAGAAAGCAGAACAAATCGGATAATTTCTGTTCACTGGTTGTGAAAACATGTTTAGCGGTATTATCTACCGATACCTAGTGTGTAGATACGGGAGTCACTAATCATGTCTGTAATTCATTGCAGGGGTTCTAGGAAACCCGACAACTTAGTGATGTAGAGATTTACCTACATATAGGCAATAATACAAAGGTAACAACAGTTACAGTAGGAGATGTCACTCTCAGTTTTGGTAGAGTTCGGATTTTAATATTGAGAGATTGTCTTTATGTACCTGCCATTAGAAGGAACTTAGTTTTTATTTCTGGATTGGCTAAAGACGGATATTTTGTTTATTTTAATAACTCTGTGGTTATTGAGGATAATAAACGAGTTATCTATTCTGGTACATTGGTGGATGATTTTTATATTATTACTCTAATCTCTCCTACACTTTAAATAACTGAAATGAATAGCACATCTAATTTACCATATAAAAGAAAGTTTCCTTCTTTAATGAACCAAACGTTTCTTTAGCACTTACGCTTGGGTCATATTAATCTAAAAAAGATAAACAGACTAGTAGCAGATAGACCTTTGAGTTCATTGGAAGTGGAGGCACTTCTAGTCTGTGAATCTTACTTAGAGGGTAAGATGACCAAGAGGCCATTTTCGGCCAAATGCTATAAATCTAAAGAACCGTTGGAGTTGGTTCATTCTGATGTGTGTGGTCCTATGACAATTCGGGCTAAAGGTGATTTTGAATACTTCGTCAATTTTATTGATGACTACTCAAGATATGAATACATTTACCTGATGCACCGTAAGTCTGAATGCTTTGAAAAATTCAAAAAATTCAAGGCGAAGGCGGAGAAGCATCTGGATAAAAGTATCAAATCACTACGATTCGACCGTGGTGGGGAATACATCTTTAGAGAGTTTAAGGACTGCTTGTCATTAGAGGGGATTACATCCCAATTGACTACACCTAGCACTCCTCAGCAGAATGATGTATCAGAAAGAAGAAATAGGACTCTTATGGAGATGGTAAGGTCAATGATGAGTTATTCAGGTTTACCACATTCGTTTTGGGGACTCGCTTTAGAGACAGCAACTTACATTCTGAACATGGTACCTTCTAAGTCAGTACCTTCTACTCCCATAGAATTATAAATCAGGCGTAAATCTAATCTGAAACACATTCGGATTTGGGGGTGTCCAGCACATGTGCTGAAAGGAAAAGTATGTAAGTTGAAACAGAGAACAGAAGTCTATTTTTTTGTAGGGTATCCCAAGGGAATGAAGGGTGGTCTATTTTATAATCTTAAGGATCAGAAGGTCATTGTTAGTACCAATGCCCGATTCTTGAAAGAGAATTATATTATGGATCATAGGCCCAAAAGCAAAATTGTTCTAGAAGAACTGAGAGAAAATACCAGTAGAACAGAAGAGGACTACAAGTCACTGATATTCTATTACCTAGTCGTAGTGGGAGGATTATCGGGACATATGCAAATCAAGAACAGGGTACTAATGCACAAGGTTCAGATTTTGCACAGCATGTTACTGCTAGTACACAGACACAGGTAGTGCCTCGTCGTAGTGGGAGGATTGTTCATTAGCCTGACCGGTATATATTCTTGGGAAAGTCTTTTGAGAGGATCCCAGCAGAACTGGATACCGAGCCCTGTAACTACAATGAAGTACTACAAGACAAAGATGCAGATCTTTGGAAAAGGACTATGAATTCAGAGATAGAATCTATGTATTTCAATCAGGTCTAAAAACTTGTAGAACCACCCGAATGGATAAAACCCATTGGATGCAAGTGAATCTACAAGAGAAAAAGAGGAGTAGACCAAAAGGTTGAAACCTTCAAAGTTAAGCTTGTTGCTAAAGGGTTCACTTAGTAAGAATGGATCGACTATGAGGAAATCTTTTCGCCGGTAGCCATACTTAAGTCTATCCGGATTCTCTTATCTATTGTCGCACATTTCGATTATGAAATCTGGCAAATGGACGTCAAGACAGCTTTCCTTAATGGAAGTCTTGACAAGTGTATCTATATGATACAACCAGTCGAATTTATTGCAAAGAGCCAGGAGCACATGCTATACAAGCTTAAGAGATCCATTTATAGACTTAAGCAGGCACCGAGGTCTTAGAACACTCAGTTTGATCAAGTTATAAAGTCTTATGGTTTTGATCAAAATTTGGATGAGTCATGTGTGTACAAGAAGCGTGACGGAAGCGTGGTGATCTTCTTAGTACTTTATGTACACGATATCTTGCTCATCGAAAATGATGTAGGGGCATTATCTACGATTAAAGTATGGTTATCTGGACAGTTCGATATGAAAGAATTGGGAGAAGCCAGTCACATCCTTGGGATCAAGCTTATGCAAGATTGAAAACAAATGATGTTGGGCTTATCACAAGAAAAGTATATCGATGATATTCTTGCTCGTTTTAGCATGTAGGATTTCAAGAAATGGTTTCTCCCTTTTAGGCGTGGAATCACTCTATCCAAGGATCAGTGTTCTATGACACTTGATGAGATAGAGAAGATGAAGGCAATTCTTTATACTTCGGCAATAGGAAGTCTCATATATGCTATGCATTGTACTAGACTCGATATCTACTTTGCCGTTGGTATGGTTAGCAGATATCAGTCTAATCTAGGGTAAGAATATTAGACTGCGGTAAAGAATATAATCAAGTACCTAAAAAGGACTAAGAATTATATGTTGATTTACCAGGCAGACAGTATAGTACCTTTGGGGTACACAGACTCAGATTTTCAGTCAAACATAGAGCTTGCATCAGGAGACAACCTTGCAGATCCTTTACAAAAGGTTTACCGGCTAAGACTTTTGATAGTCATGTAGAGGCCATGGGAGTCAAATGTATGACAGCATAGTTTTAAGTATAAGTAGGAGATTGTTAGGGTTGGTATACTGAAAATTATATTTTTAGTATTTAATTTTATTTTAATAAAATTATTTTTTTATTTTATGAGAATCTTTATGAGCAACAAATGTATATCGTTTCTTTATTTTGCATAGATATCCGATATTCTGTATAGTATTTAATCTGGTGTGTAAAGTACGGCTTACACACAGAAGATCAGATTTTAAATTCTTACAGAATATAAGTTTTATGTTCACTGTTTAGAAGGAAATGGACATACCATCAGTACGACTGTGGCACAGAGTTTTAGTAGGCCTATCTTGGTTACGAAAAACAGATAATAGCGTCTTCTATTATTTCGACTCTCTGTGCCAATACACTTTGTGTATATTGAATGGGACATTTGGGATAATTAATTTAGTATTGATTACTGACTATATAAATTAATTTACACCCCAAGATTATTATAAATAGTGCTTATCCTCTTAATTCTGAAATAATTATTAATTTGCATATATTTAATAATCGTTATTTTGATTCATTAGAGGGTGCGATCTTATATGGGTCTATATTTTCGGTAAGTTGGATAGCGGTATTATTTATATGGCAAATATTAATTATTGACGAAATTCACGTCCTAATTTATCGAGATTGACGATACCCTCTTAAGGATGCTGATAAGTTTTAACCGGACCAAACCCTGCAGGTAGATTTAATTATCCAGCGGTCGAATAAGTTATGTGAAATGGCTTAAAGAATATCAAGATGCCGATTAAATTAAATTACCAGTAATTAAATTTAATTGGCGAGTATCGAAAATCTTAATGTGGAGAGAAATGGTAAATATTTAATAACATGAGCTCAATACAAGAAAATCTTGAGATTATTGGTCAGAATGCAATTACAATTCTTTAGTGGTGTGAACTGTAATTCTGTGTTTTATGAAAATTACAGAAATCGCTACTAGTTTTTCATAATTGCATATACCGCTATGCGTCTTTCCATAATTGCAGAAACCGCTCGTAGGTATCTGTGTTCCACTGGAAGTCTAACTCATAATTACTCCACAGGTCCCTACTGTAGCCCTATATATACGCGGGTAGGCTGAACTAGTTTGAGATTTATAGTTCATATCTCATATATTATTATGATATTATTTTTATCTTTCAAGACTTAAATATATCGGGGTTCTGTCGGTATAAGTTCTCATAGGATCGTAGCCCACACTACATTCGAGGATCGCGTAAGGGAATATAGTAGAAAATCTTACCAGAGTTTCGACTCGAAATCAAGCCGTAGTTGAAGATTAGATCAACAAAAAGTATTCATCTAAATTAACTTTGGTTGCACGGGTTTATTTTTGATCGTTTGACGTCAAAATTTTATCTAGAGTCCGTTTCGGTGTTTGTCCGTCCAGTTAATTTTTTATTGAAAATCGTTTTACAAAAACAATTATCTTTCCAGTATTGCCTCCAACAATACGTAATACTTATTTATCAATGCATCAAAAAAGTCCCACTATAGCAAACTATTTACAATCCATAAAATAAACATGTGACCTGTGCATACAAAGATTAATAAAAAAATTACCATTTATTTAAAAATCATAAATATTCTAAAAAAACTTAAATCACATAAACTACCACATTGATGTACTCTTAGTACGTTGATTAAATAAAACTTCAATAAACAAAAGTACCAAAAAAATTAAAATTCTTTGCTCATTTCTGACAACTAACTTCAACTAACTCAACCTCCTTGGCCTTTAGTGATATTGAAATGTCAGGTTTTGTAAACGGCTTATGATACTCAACAGCAAATGTTTTACACTCGTCTGTTAGAGTCATTCCTATCATCTCATAAATCTTCCTCCAAGTTGTGCTTGATTCGTAAGTTGCATCAATTAGAATATCGAATTATTAGCAAGTGAGCGCATATCTCATCAATCCTCTAAGAATCTACATATATGCATCAAGTGCAAAGATATGACATTAAGCTCTAAAATCCATTGCATCCCAAGTTTTTTTAAGAATATTCTAATTGTAAAACTTAAAAAAATTTGGTAGAATTTTCTTTATTTTTCAGATAATCCCAAATTATTAGATAACATGTCAAATACAAATAGCAAAATATACTCAGGCACAGCCCAACTCATTAATCTCTATTGCATATCATCCGGTGAAATGTGTATATTTCTTTCTATTTTGATTGAGTTTGGGTAGAGCCAAAGGTTTCCATTATAGGCATTTCAACCAAACATAGTTTGGTTGCGAAAAATTATACTTTCGCTGATCAAAATGAATTTGGTCGTGAAAAATTATATATTTTTACCGACCAAAATGCATTTGGTCGTAAAAAACTATATACTTTCACCAACCAAACTCTGTTTAGTCACGAAAAATTATACTTTGATCGACTATATTGTATTTGGTCGCGGAAAGGCTACACTTTCGCTGATCAAACTATATTGGGTCACGAAAAGTCTATACTTGAACCTACTAAACAGTATTTAGTCAACAAAAGTGGTCGACAAAAGTGTATTTTCTTATAGTGATGTTAAGGTCATATTTGTTTTAAAAAATTAGGAGAGATTGAACTCAATTTAAAAAAATGAATAATTAGTCATTAGTTTAATTCTTAATTCTTGTAGTACATTTAGTCCACTAATTTTTTTTTAAAACTTTTTACGTCCATTGTTTTAAAGTTTTAAAGTTTATGATCTTTTAATTTAATGTTTAGCAATTTTATATATAGATAAAATTACCCTTATTACTTGTACTCTAAAAATTACTTGACACAAACTCTCGTCACTTTGTCACCATCAATTAATTTCAGTCGCCGCTGGTAACTTTTTTTTACCACCACCGATAATTATTTTTGGACGGACTTTAAATTTGAAAGGTGATACGAAAATGGCATGGTCAAGTGACATGTAAGTAATGAAATAGTTTTCTATGATAGAGCAAGTTACGATTAGGGACACAACAGTGTATATATTCACACCATCACATGCAAGTGGGCTTGGCTTGCTTTACTTGAACATTATATCTCGTTTAGAATATAATCTGAGATTCTTTTTATTTATTTTTTTCTTTTTTTGTTATCTTTTCTCTTTTTTTTTTCTTTTTAAAATTGTTCTCACAAAAGAAATTGAAAAAGTAGAATTAAGTCAATAGGTAAAAAAAACTTTACTAAAGACAAAAATAAATAAAATTTAGTTTACTGTCTTATTTTAACTTAATTTTTATTTTTCAAAATTTTTTAATATATTTTAATAATGATCTCATGCGCTACGGTTTGATTCCTAGTGTGGAATATTTTGTTTAGATAGTTTTAAATTTTTTATTCAAATATTTAATATCTCATTATTTTTTGAAATTGCACTGTTTGGATATGTTACGCTCATAACTTTTATTGTACATATTTATTTTTTTGATAAAAATTATATTTTTAAAATTTACTAATTAAAATTTATCAAGCAAGATCGATATTAAATATAAAATTATAT
>JAOTRH010128183.1:0-14418 GCA_034768845.1 Heliamphora exappendiculata | reverse complement strand
AAAAAGAAGAAAACCTAATTATTTATATTTTTTATGCATTTTTATGATTTTTGGGTTTTAACAAAATGAAAAAGAAAGGAAAAATATTATAAAAGAAAAACTAATCTTAACAAAAGAAGGTTTTGAAGAAGTTATTAATTAAAGAATATCTAATTTGTTCACATTTTATATTTGTAAAGAAAATAAAAAAAATAAAAAAAATAAAAGAAATGAAACAAATAAAAGAGTTTTAATTTTATTAAAAGAGAAAATTATAATGTCATTTAGAGAAGGAAGATAGCTTAAAAGTCTTTTGTAATTTTTAGATATGATAGAATAAAAAATAATAAAGCTAGAAAAAGAAATAGAAGATAGAGTTTTAAAACAAAATAAATACTAAAATTTTAAAAAAATGCTAAATAAAACTTTAGAAGAAAATTATAGTTAATAAAAAGATTAAAATGCTACATTATGAGTAGAATAATATTAATGATAAAAGAAGAAAAATAAAATAAAATGAATGCTATGAAAGTAAATTATACTATTATAGAAAGAAGAAGTTAAGGAAACAATACTATGCTAGAAAGAAAATAAAACAAAGCATTAAATTAGAATTATAAATAAATAAATAAAATGAAGTGCTTAGTAAAAGAAATTAGACTAACTAAAATGAAAAAAAAAATGAATACTAGAACACTAAATTAACATAACAAGAAAAGTAAAAAAAAATTAAAATAAATGCTAATAAAGAAAATTAAACTAATACAAGCAAAACAAAAGGAATTAAAAAGAACCATTCAACTTAAATGTGAAATGTAGTATTGACTACCACATTCACATAAATGTAGGTGCGTTGTAATAATTAACAATATTATTAAATTGTAATTGTTTAAAGAATATTAGCACCATTTAATGATTTGATTAAACTTAATTCAAATAAGCGAATAGATAAACAAATAAGCTAAATGAAAGGAAAGGCTATAACATAAATAAGGCAATTAATAAGTAAAACAAAAGTACAATGAAAAGAAATGTATGAATTGAAATTGAATTTTTAATCTGGTCACTCCAAAAGAGAAGAATTAGAGTTAAAAAGACTGGGGATCCAAACAAATTACCTAAATTGCTGGGGAATCCTCAAGTTGTGGAATGTGTCTCGGCGTATCAATTCTCGGGTGAAAATCCAAGCTAAGGTTGCAATGTAGGCATTGGAAGGCTCGGATCTCGGTATCTTGGCAGAGGATCAGCGTCAGGGCTCGGAATCGCTCGGTATATCAACAGAGTCTCTCTCACTCAAAATTGGTACTGAAAACGTACGCTGGGGTACGGTATTTATAGAGTGTATCAGCCAATGAGATGCTGCCACGTTTATGGGACACGTCAGGCCATTTGGAGTTGGCAGTCGCCACAATGAGAGATGGCGGTCGCCAGGTTTTTGAAAGTTTCCACAAAGTTTTATGGCGGTCGCCACAATGGGAGTGGGCGGTCGCCATGATGAAAGGTGGCGGTTGCCACTTTGAGTTAGGGTTTCTACAAAGTTCTATGGCGGGCGCCATGAAGAGAGTTTGCGGTCGCCTTACTTGGGCAGCAAGTTTTGATGGTTCGTCAAAATTTTATTGGTTTGAAAGTTCTAGGTTCAAATACCGGGCTTGAATCACTTCCCGAGGATTGTATCGAGATACTATTCCATCTGTTTTCATCATCGGATTCGCCTAAGATTGGGCGGGGTCAAATTGGGGTGTCTACTGCCTAACCAAGTCGATATGTAACAAAAACTTTAAACCATATGACTTATTCAGCTGGTCGTCCAGCAACCTGACCTCTTAAATAGCCTCAGCCAAGCAGAGCTTATGCCTCTGAGGCTGGTCTGTTGTCTAGTAACCTAACCTCTTGGATAGCCTTGACCAAGCAGAGCTTGTGCCTCTAGGGTTGGTCGGTCGTCTAGCAACTTAACCTCTTAGATAGCCTCGGTCAAGCAGAGCTTGTGCCTTTGGGGCTGGTCGATCATTCAGCAGCCTGACCTCTTGGATAGCCTTAAATAAGCACATCTTGTCTCCTTGGGCTTTAGCTAAAATTTGAATATTAAGGAGAAAAGAGCAAAGTTCTTTTATTCTCAATTTTCATTAATCATTTCTCGAAAGAGAAAACAAATCAAATTAAGAAGAAAATTCTGCTGAAGGCAAAAACTACTTTTATTAAGGAAAGAAACTAAAAAACTTTACTGATAATACTTTCTCAAATGTTCTGCATTCCAAGCGTGTGAAAGGTTCTTGCCCGTCATATCCTTTAGCCTGTATACACCTGCTTAAACTCTGCTCTCTACTAGGTATAGCCCTTCCCAGTTGGGAGCCAACTTGTCGTCCTACCGATTCTTACTTGCTTGGGAAGCTTTTCTTAAAACTAAATTTCCTGCCCTAAATTCCCTTCCACATACATTCTTATCATAGTGCGTCTTCATTCTCTGTTGATACACCGCCATTCTGAGTGCTGCAATTTCCCTAATTTTATCCACACTGTCAAGGTTTGCTCTCAACCCTCTCTCATTCTCGTCTTTTCCGAAGTAGTCTATTCAGATATTCGGCAATTCAACTTCAACTAGAATCACAGCCACACTCCCGAATGCTAGCATAAAAGGGATTTCACTCGTGGGGGTACGCTCGGTTGTTCGATATGCCCAGAGGATGCTGGGCAATTCTTCTAACTACAATCCTTTAGCAATTTCTAACTTTATCTTGATCAGCTTCAAAATTGTGCGATTAGTTACTTCAACCTGACCATTCACCTGGGGATGAGCAGGAGTCGTGTAGTGGTTACGGATGCCAAGCTATCCACAAAATTCTCGAAACTTTACACTGTCGAACTGTTTCCCATTATCAGTAATGAGTACTCTTGGTATTTCATACAGGCATACAATAGATTTTAACACAAAAGTAATTATTTTCTCTTCGGTTATCATGGCCAAAGGTTCAACTTCTATCCATTTTGTAAAGTAATCCACGGCCACTACTAAAAACTTCGTTTGCCCTAACCCTAAGGGTAATGGCCCAAGTAGATCAATTCCCCATTGGGAGAAAGGCCAGGGAGAAGTTACTATGGTCATCTATGTGCGTGGTTGTCTAGGAATTATTGCAAATCGTTGGCATTTGTCACATCTCTTTACAAGTTCTGGTGCATCTCTTTGCATTGTGGGCCAATAATAACCAATCCTTAAGGCTTTGTAAGCAAGAGCTCAACCGCCTGAGTGATTGCCACAAACCCCCACATGAATTTCACGCATAACATATTCAGCCTCTTCCTTTGAAAGGCATTGAAGATAAGATAATAAAAATCCTCTCTTGTAGAGCTGCTCTCCTAGTAAAGTATACTTACTTGCTTGTCGCTTCATTTTCCTTGCCTCGGTTGAATCATTCAGGGGTTTTCCATCTTTAAGATAAGCTCTGATTGGGTCCATCCATGACACCTGCATCTAAATCGGGATAACTTCCCTCAACTCTTTCCATTCCAGTCCTATTTTTGATAAGTACTTGATCGGCACATCTTGCTCATGCTGACTCTCTAGAGTTGAAGCCACTCGGGCTAACATGTCTGCTTGTTGATTCTCTGCTCTGGGTACTTGTTCGATCGACCATTTTTAAATTCTACCCCATTCTCTTCAATCAGGCCCTTATATGAAAGCATCCTCTCTTCTTTTACCTCAAAATGGTTTTGAAGCTGCCCGACAATTAGTTGTGAATCACTGAAAACCTCTACCTGTTCAGCTCCTATAGACTTTGCAACTCTTAGTGCCACTATCATAGCCTCATACTCAGCCTCGTTATTAGTCGTTTTAAAACCAAGTCGTACTGCATTCTCAAGTACATCACCTTGTGGGGAGATCAGAACTAATCCTAGTTCATTCGCCTCTTGCATTGTCAAGCCATTGATGTAAGCTAACCAAACTTTTTCTTTACTAAAATCCTCTTCATGATCCGAGGGGGGTGGCTGCACAATTTCCTTGTTCGTGTTATTTCCATTGGAGATGAACTCTCTTACAAAGTCGGCAACAACTTGCCCTTTTATGGCTATCCTTGGTTGATAGTTAATGTAAAACTCCCCAACTTCTATCGACCATTTGGCTAGTCATCCTGATAGCTCTAACTTTTGTATGACTTGCCTAAGTGGCTGATTGGTGATTACCACAATGGTATGTGACTGAATATATGGGCGCAATCATCGTGCCGCTATTATTAGTGCAAAAGCAAGTTTTTCCAAATCAGGATACCTACTCTCCCCTTCTTGGTAAGCTTGGAAGACATAATAAATAGGCTTCTGAACCCCCTCTTCCTCCCTTACCAAAGCGATGCTGACAGCAGTGTCAGAAGCTACTAAATACAAAATAACTCTTCACCGGGTTTGGTCTGACTAGTAATAGTGGTTGAGTGAGGTACCTTTTTAAGTCAATGAAAGCCTTTTCACACTCCTCTGTCCAGACAAAAGCTTTCCTCGATACTTTAAAGAACGGTAAGCACCGATCAGTAGCTTTAGAAACGAAACGATTGAGGGTGCTATCCGGTCGGTCAACTATTGCATCTCTTTCACACTCTAGGGAGACTGCATATCCAAGATGGCTTTGATCTTCTTTGGAATTGCCTCAATGTCCCTTTGACTTACCACAAAACCAAGGAACTTTCCTCCATCCACGCCAAATGCGCACTTAGAAGGATTCAACTTCATGTTGTACTGCCTGAGCATATGGAAGGTTTTTTTAAAATCATCCAAATGACTAGCGGCATATTGGCTCTTCGTAAGCATATCATCGACATAAACCTCCATGTTTCTTCCTATCTGACGTTTGAACAATCCGTTAACTAGGCACTAATAGGTAGCCCCCGCGTTGTTCAATTCAAAAGGCATTACCTTATGGCAAAAGAGTCCTCGGTCAGTAATAAAAGAAGTTTTTGTTAGAGGCAAAACTTTCAATATCATTATTTTTGTAAATAATTTTTGATAAAAATTAACTGGATGGACAAATGCCGAAATGGGCTCTAGGTAAAACTTTTTATGTCGAACGATCAAAATAAAAACCCGTGCAACAACAGTTAATTTAGAAGAATACATTTTTTCGGTCAATTCTGCAACTACGATTTTGATTTCGAGTTGAAGCTCCCGTT
Source organism: Heliamphora exappendiculata (assembly GCA_034768845.1). NCBI lineage: Eukaryota > Viridiplantae > Streptophyta > Magnoliopsida > Ericales > Sarraceniaceae > Heliamphora > Heliamphora exappendiculata. The sequence goes on along the minus strand of JAOTRH010128183.1, from coordinate 9,289 downwards.
AGTCCTTCTACTGTATTCCCTTATGTGATTTTCGAACGTAGTGTGGGCTACAAAGTTTCGAGAACTCGTACCGGTAGAACCTAGTCAGCTCTAGTTTTGAAAACAAGTTATGAATTTGATTCAGTCTACCTGCATATTTATAGGGTTACAGTAGAAACCTGCATAGTAATTATGATGAAGACTTCTAGTGTAACCCAGATACGTATCCAGTGATTTTTGCAATTAAGCAAACCTCTCAACGGTATCTGTAACTATGAAAATCTTGCAGTGATTTCTGTAACTTTCATAAAATACTAAATTACAGTTCGCACCACTAAAGAACTATAATTTCACTCTAAACCATAATCTCAAGACTATCTTGCATTGAGCTCCTGTTATTAAATGCTTAACTCATCTATCCACGTTAAGATTCCTGGTAACTGTAAATTAAATTTAATCACTGATAATTTAATTTAATTGACATCTTAAAATTTTTTATGCACTTCTGTTTAACTTATCTGACCGTCGGATAATCAAATCCACCTGTAGGATTTAGCCTAGTCAAAACTTATAAGTTTTCTTAAGGAGGTATCGTCAATCTAAATCTTTCGTGACACGAATTCTATTAATAATTAATATTCACCATATAAATAATATTGTTATCTAACTCACCAGAAATATAGACTCATATAAGATTACACCCTCTAATGAATTAGAACAACGAATATTAAATATACGCAAATCAATAATTATTTCAGGATTAAGTGGATAAGCACTCTTCATAATAAACTTAGGATGCGAATTAATTTATATAGTCAGTATAAAATTAATTACCCCAATGAGTCCCATTCAATACACACAAAGTGTACTAGCACAGAGAGTCGAAACAATAGACGACGCTATTATCTGGTTTTCGTAACCAAGACATGCCTACTAAAACTCTGTGCTACAGTTGTACTGATGGTATGTCTATTTCTATCTAAACTGTGAATATAAAACTTAAATTTTGTAAGAACCTAAAATCTGATCTTTTGTGTGCAAGCTATACTCTACACACCAGATTAAATATTATACATAATAAATGACATCCATGCATAACATTAAAAAAAATGATATTGCATACATTGCTCATTAAGATTCTCATAAAATAAAAAATTAATTTTACTAAAATAAAATTAAATAATAAAAATATAATTTTCAGTATACAACCTTAACAGTTTTCTCCCGGTCGGTTGGGCACATGCGAATCTGGTTGTAGCTAGAAAATGCATCCATGAAACTAAGGCGCTCGTGTTCGGCTGTACAGTCAACAAGCTGATCTATCCTTGGTAGTGGATAACTATCCTTGGGACAAGATTTGTTCAAATCAATAAAATCGACACACATCTGCCACTTTTTATTAGCTTTTTTTACCAAGACTACATTAGCCAACCACCCAAGGTGTTGCACCTCTTTAATAAAACCATCTTTCACGAGCTTATCCACTTCGATGGTTATGGCTTCATTACGCTCCTTGGAAAATGTTCTTGGCCGTTATCTGATAGGCTTGTAATTCTCGGCTACATTGAGGCAGTGTGTGATCACCTCTAGGTGGATTCTCGGCATATCTTTGTGTCCCCAAGAAAATACGTCTTCATGTGCCTTGAGAAACCCTACGAGTTGTTCTTAGTCGGTCTCGGTTAATAGGGCACTAATAAAAACCTTCGCTTCTGGTTTTTCTTGACTAAGTGCAACTCTGACTAGTTTTTCAACAGGTTCTGGTAGGGGCCTTGCTGGGTTATGTTTGCCCTCCAACGTATCTAATATCATTGCTTCCTTGCCCCTCCGCACCCTTAGTGAAGTGGTATAACATTTTCAAGCCATTAACTGGTCGGCTTTCATCTCCCCAACTCTTCTTGGAATCGAGAACTTCATTATAAGATTGTAAGTGTCGGTTATCACTCGAAAGAGATTCAGGACTGTCCTTCCTAGAATGGCATTGTAGGCCGAAGGGCAGTCTGTTACTAGGAAAGTGATTTGATGGGTTATCTGCTTTGGGTGAATCCCTATTGTCAGAGGGAGCTCGATTGAGCCCATCAATTGTGTGAGACCCTGGCCCATTTTTTTCGATATTTTTCGACGTGTGTTTTCCGTTTTGTTTCTGCACGTTTATATGCATGTTCGAGTTTAGATATTCATGCAGGATTGGTTCCCGGAGCCGTTAGGCATTGTGTGAATTTTTTTTTAAAAAGATATTTTTGTGGCTTATAAATATCTAGCATTAGATATTTTTAAAACTTACAAGCTAAGTTTTTCTATTTTTTCTCTACCTTCTCTCTAACTTCTCAGGGGCCTAGGGCTCAGTTTTTGAGGATCCCAACAGTGGATCCCTACTATTGGCACGGTGGGCTACGCGTTCATCCGAATTGAATTTCATTCCGGTGAAGTTTGATTTTGCACATGGATCGAGGCGTCGAGTTATTAACTCAACGAGGTAGGATCCTAAACTCTCATATCTTATATGCGTGCCACATGTAATCGTGTGTTCTTTTACCATTTTAAAATGCATGAAAATTGCTTTACGTTTCAAATGTTGGTTTTGGGGTATAAAATCATTTTTCGTCAATTTTGATTTGATGAAATCGTGTTCGGGTGTTTCTTTTGAGGTTTTGGTGTTAGGCTTGGGCGCGTGTATGTCTGAGGGTGTCGGATGGGAGTTTAGAGGCTTCATTTGGGGTTCGAGAGGGCTAAAATAGTAGCTTGAGAACAGTTTTTGGCGCGGGTCAGTCAACTGAACTAGGCAGTTCAGTCAACTAGATCGAGGTTCTATGGGTTCAGTCGATTGGATCGTGAGGGTCAGTCGTCTGACCCGTTTTTTGGGAAAATTTTGTGATATTCCAGTGACCTATTTGCGTCGACTAGATAGGGTCCAGTAGACTGGGTCTTATGTTGGGCATTTGGGTGTTTTTGTGATTTTGGGTAGTCGTGTGGTAGCCTCTCGATCGATTGGGTTATGAGGCTCGATTGATTACTCTCCTCTAGTGGTTTTTCAGTTGATTGGATTATGGGATCCTGTCAATTGAAGTCATGAAGATGGTATTGGTCACTTCATGCGGGGTGTTGGTCCACGGTTGTGTGCGTTGTGGTTTATGCATCGTTGGGTGTAGGGCATGGGGCTCTGTTGTTTGTTTTAAGGATGAGGTTTTGGTGAGAATCATTTTGTGAGATGTTTAGTGTTGGCCTTTGGTTAGGTTGTGTTTGGTAAGTTATTATTTGTGTCGAGTGTGTGGCATGTGATGTCGTGACAGGTTGTGTGGCGTCGTTGTGTGGAACATCGTGGTTAAACGTGCTTTCGTGCTTACAGAACTATAGTTAGTTTTATTCTTGCATGTTGTAGGACGGATGTGGTCCTATGTGGTCATATGTGATCTTATGCAGTTGTGATGTATCTAAGCTCTGATTTTATATGTGCATGTGTTGCACTGGTTAAAACTCTGGTTTTAAAATTGTATACGTGGGGCGAATTTTGGTCCCCTGATGAAAGTCCGTAAAGATGCATATAAGGGGCAGATTTTGGTCCTATGGTGAAAGTCCGTGAAGATACTTGTTGGTTCTGGTCAACAAGGCATTAGTTGGGGTAGATTTTGGTCATTCGGTGAAAGTCCAAGAAGATACATGGATTGTATGTGATGCTTTGTGGAATGGATAAAATCATTTTCAAACTATATTTAAGACTCATGTGAGTCGTGATATAAAATTGATTTCAAATCATTTTTATGGCTCCTATGAGTCGAAAAAGGGGTTCTTATCCTAGCATCTTATTGAATGTGATATATCTGTTGTTAGGGCGAGAGAGAGAGAGAGAGAGTCAGTGTATATGTTTATCTGTTGTGGGGCTCGTGGGAGTCTTGGCTCGAAAGAGTCTATCTTTGCTGGTGAGACATTGTACTATATATATATCAAATCATTTTCTAGGCTTTGATGAGTCATGGTACAAAACCGTTTTTAAAATCGTTTTCTTTGAGGCTCTTGGGAGTTCTCGTATAAAACCATTTTTCAACTGTTTTCATCTAAGACTCGTATGAGTTCAGATATAAAACATGTGTTCCTTGGGCTCCTGTGAGTCATTATCTAAAGCTGTACTTCGTTTTCTGAGCATATTTTGTTTATATTACATGTTTGTCTAGCTTTTGCTGAGCTTTAACTCACGGTGTGGGATTTAAAATATTTTTCAGGTACCGATCACGCAGGTTGATTCAGGGTGCTATAGTGGCAGAAGACCTGTAATCTTTCTTTTTGTTCTTTTGATCATGTATGTTATAACATGTTTATCGGTGTTGGGACCGTATAATGTAAATCTTTTTGGTGAATATATTAAATGCATGTATGCTTAAATTCGTAAGTAAACATCGGGTTGGGTGTTTGTATAGTTGTCTATGGGCTTTTCATGTGACTCGGAGTTTGGGGCATGACAAAATGGTATCATAGCTCTGGGTTCGAACACCTAAGAGCCGTGGGAAGAGGGTGTATCATCGTGTGAGGTTGATTTCGCGTGCTTAATTGCATGTGTTTAGATGCTTTGATAACATGAACGTGTTAGCATATTAAGCATGAGAATACGATGTATATATGAGCATGGGGGTTGAACTTTAGGATTGATTAGTCTTGTCTTTGGGTGTTTGGATTAACAAACTTGAGAGCCAAGTTATTTAGCTAACGTGATATCTAGCAGAAAATCTGAGTAGGTTATCCAAATTGACGCGTCATTCTTGTCGGTTCTGCTCGGTATATGGAGTTTGTTTAGCATGAACCTATGTTATTACGTGTTAGCATGCTTATGTGGTTCGCGGTGCTTATATGTTGCTTCTTATGTGCTATTTTTCTTTCTTGTAGACGTGATGTCTGCGCAGAGAAGGCGAGGCCGTGGTCGAGGTCGTAGCCGTAGTGGCCAAGGGGATGTGCCTATGCAAATGCTCCCTAGGGACCGATAAAGGCAACTGAGTTGTTGCGTATGCTGGTTGGTTCTATTCAGTAGCTGATTGAGGCCACTAGAGGTGAGACTGCTAGAGAGAGAGAGGGAGTGCTTGAGTTGAGGGCAAGAATGGCGATGCGAGAGTTCAAGCTTATAGATCCACCTACCTTTGTAGGAGATCCTGATCCTATAGTGGCGACAGAGTGGTTGGAGCTGGTGACCCAGATCCTCGATATGTTGTAGATTGTGGAGGACGATTTATGGGTTTCTTTTGCCACGTTTCAGCTGAGGGGTGATGCTCACGAATGGTGGGAGTATGCCCAAAATACTGTAAGGGCCACATGGGCAGCTTTCACTGGTGTTTTTCTAGAGAAATATTTTCCTACTTCATCTAGAGACTTGTATAGAGAGGAGTTTTATACTTTGACCCAGGGAGCGATGGATGTTATGCAGTACGAGGCCAGGATTACTAGCCTTTTTGATTTTGCACTGGAGCTAGTGGTGACAGACGAGCTGAGGTCGAGCAGGTTTGAGCGGGGCCTGAGATCGGCGACCAGAGAGCGAGTAGCTGGCATGGGATTACGTGTATTTATAAAGTTGGTGGAGGCATCAGTAAGGATTGAGAATACTTTGACTGAGATTCAGATTTCCAGGGAGGCCAAAACACCGTAAGGTGGGACAGAGGCACAGACAGGTGGGTGTTCTAGCAAGAGGCAGAAGTCCTCTAGCCTTAGTTTTCATCCATCCGGATTACCACAATAGTTTTTTGCACCATCACCATCGGTGGCTTCGTCGGGGAGGCCAGAGCAGAGAGAGGTTAGATGTTATCGGTGTGGATAGCCAGGGCATTGTGTGCCAGATTGTCTATAGTCGAGGCAATACTAGGATCCACAATTGAGCTAGTCCTAGAGTCCCATACTGGATCAGTCACAGGGGAGAGGCCTGCCGATTTGTTTTGGATGTGGCCAGAGTGGACATATTCGCAGGAACTGTTCCCAGAGAGAGAGAGTGTGTGTGTCGAGCACGGTAAGTACACCAGAGGGTTCATTTGTGCAAGACCGACAACCGCTTCCTGTAGTTCAGACTTCCTGGATTGCGAGTAGGGGTGCTTCAGTTCAGTCGGTGCGGCAGCCAACAATGCCAGGTTATGGCAGACAGGCTAGAATGACACAGGGCCGAGCGTATGCACTTACAGCTCCTAGTTCTTCTAAGGCACCGATTGCGCCTGATGATCTTCTCTAAGCATAGGTACTTTTGAGTATGCATTTGGGTCAGTTTCTTCGTTTCATCTGTTAGGGGTTGGTGATGAATTCTGTGGGTGGTGTGCTGTGTTGAGGTAGTGGTTAGCGAAGATGTGAGGTTGGGGTGAGTGGTAGATCCCGTGTCTTTGAGATAGTTGGCCGTTGTTTAGGATGCCTGACCTTGTTTGACTATATCCTAAGAATGATTTGGTTGACCATCTCTCATGCATGTGTCGATTGTGATCGACGGTTTGTTCCTTTTGACCTTGTGCTGAATTTCGGGGATAAAATTTCTTTAAAGGAGGTAGAGTTGTGAGACCCTGACCCATTTTTTTTTAGCATTTTTCAACGCATGTTTACCATTTTGTTTCAGCATGTTTATATGCGTTTATATGCATGTTCGGGTTTAGATATACACGCGGTGTTGGTTCCCGGGGCCGTTAGGCGTGTTTCGAATTTCAAAAAAAAAATATTTTCGTGACCTATAAATATCTCGTGTTAGATATTTTCAAAAGATATTTTCAAAACTTACAAGTCAAGTTTCTCCATTTTCTCTCTAACTTCTCGGGGGCCCAGGGCTCGATTTTCAACGATTCAATAGCGGATCCCTCCTATTGGCACGGTGAGCTACGCGTTTATCCGAACAAAATTTCATTTCGATGAAGTTTAGTTTTGCACATGGATCGAGGCGTCGAGTTTTTAACTCAACGAGATAGAATCCTAGACTTTCATGTCTTATATAGGTGCTACGTATAATCGTGTATGCTTTTACCATTTTAAAATGCATAAAAATTGCTTTACGTTTCGAACTTTGGTTTTAGGGTATAAAACCATTTTTCGTCGATTTTAGTTGGATGAAATCGTGTTCGGGTGTTTCTTTTGAGGTTTTAGTGTTAGGCTTGGACGTGTGTATGTCCGAGGGTGTTGGTTGGGAGTTTGGAGGCTTCGTTTGGAGTTCGAGAGGGCTGAAACAATAACTCGGGAACAGTTTTTGTTGTGGGTCAGTCCACTGATCTAGGCAGTTCAGTTGACCGGATCGAGGTTCTGTGGGTTCAGTCAACTGGATTGCGAGGGTCAGTCGACTGACCTGTGTTTTGGGAGAACTTTGTGAAATTTCAGTGGCTTGTTTGGGTCGACTGGATGGGATCTAGTCGACTGGGTCCTGTGTTGAGCGTTTGGGTGTTTTGGTGATTTTGGGTAGTCGTGTGGTGGCCTCTCGATTGATTGGGTTATCTGCCTCGATCGACTGCTCTCCTCTAGTGATTTTTCAGTTGATTGGATTATGGAATTCTGTCGATTGAAGTCACAGAGAGGGTGTTGGTCACTTCATGTGGGGTGTTGGTGCACGGTTGTGTGCGTGGTGGTTTGTGCATCGTTGGGTGCAGGGCATGGGGGTCTGTTGTTTGTTTTAAGGATGGGGTTTTGGTGAGAACCAATTTATGGGAGGTTTAGTGTTGGCTTTTGGTTAGGTCGTGCATAGTAAGTTGTTGTTTATGTCGGGTGTGTGGCATGTGATGCCGTGACGGGTTGTGTGGCGTCATTGTGTGGAACGTCGTGGTTATACGTGCTTTTATGCTTATAGAACTATGGTTAGTTTTATTCTTGCATGTTGTAGGACGAATATGTGGTCATATGTGATCTTATGCGGTTATGGTGTATCTAAGCTCTGATTTTATGCCTGCATGTGTTGCACTGGTTAAAACTCTGATTTTAAAATTGTATATGTGGGGCAAATTTTGGTCTCTCGGTGAAAGTCCGTAAAGATGCATATGAGGGGCGAATTTAGGTCCTACGGTAAAAGTCCGTGAAGATATCTGTTGACTCTGGTCAACAAGGCATTAGTTGGGACAGATTTTGGTCCTTCGGTGAAAGTTTGAGAAGATACATGGATTGCATGTGATGCTTTGTGGAATGGATAGAATCATTTTCAAACTGTATTTAAGACACGTGTGAGTCGTGATATAAAATTGATTTCAAATTGTTTTCATAGGCCTAGGAGTCGAAAAATGGGTTCTTATCTTAGCATCTTATTGAATGTGATATATCTGTTGTTAGGGCGAGAGAGAGAGAGTCGGTGTATATGTATATCTGTTGTGGGGCTCGTGGGAGTTTTGGCTCGTAAGAGTATTTTTGCTGGTGAGGAATTGTACTATATATATATATATATATATATATATATATATATCAAATTATTTTCTAGGTTTTGATGAGTCGTGATACAAAACCGTTTTCTTTGAGGCTCTTGGGAGTTCTCGTATAAAATCGTTTTTCAACTGTTTTCATCTCAGACTTGTATGAGTTAAGATATAAAACCTATGTCCCTTGGGCTCCTGTGAGTCATTATCCAAAGTTGCATCTCGTTTTTTGAGCATATTTTATTCATATTACATGTTTGCCTAATTTCTGCTGAGTTTTAGCTCACAGTGTGGGATTTAAAATATTTTTTGGGTACTGGTCACGCAGGTTGATTCGGGGTGCCAGAGAGACAGAAGACCTATAGTCTTTCTTTTTGTTCTTTTGATCATGTATGTTATAATATGTTTATTGGTGTTAGGACCGTGTAATGTAAGCCTTTTTGCGGATATATTTAATGCATATATGCTTAAATTCGTGAGTAAACATCGGGTTGAGTGTTTGCATGGTTGTCTATGGGCTTTTCACGTGACCCGGAGTTTCGGACATGACAGGTTGCACTTTTTTCCCAATGAGCCCTACCAAAGAGGACTTTACGAGCATCAACTTACCCTTCCCAATGTTGAGCTAGTCAAAAGCCTCGAGGAAGAGTATGTCCGCTGAACTTTCGTTGTCAACTAAGATCCTTCGCATTCGGTAGTTAGTTTGCTGCTGCTATGGTGAATACCAAAGGATCATCATGCGAATGTTGGACACCCTTTCCATCCTAATCTGAAAAAGTGATGGGTTCCTGCCTGCTTTTCACTGATCGCTCGATCACATATACATCACCAGAACTTTGTTTTCTTAATTTCCTCGTGTGAGTTCAATGAGAGGAACTAGTTTCTCCTCCTCCAGAAAATCCTCCCCCAATTCTTGGTCAAGTAATGGCTTATCCTGTCGCGACTACTCCTTTTTCGCTGCTCGGTTAGCCACAAACCTCCTC
>JAOTRH010128172.1:0-46204 GCA_034768845.1 Heliamphora exappendiculata | reverse complement strand
TGGGTAGATTTATATACTTGTTATCTACAACTTTCATGTTTTGACCGAAGTTTGGGTCTCATTTTAAAATAAGGTTTCCAAGTCGGTAGTGCTGACTGGTCGAAAAATAACACATTTTGGTAAAATTACAATATCTTGAGTTCTAGTTATGCAAATGAGTTGAAACCAACTTTGGATAAAAATAACACAAAACGATAAATCTATACATAAAGAACATACTTAGATTAATTTTGTATATTGATTTATGGCATTTCAAATCTCATGTCAGAAACATCAAAGTTATCAAAAATTAAGCCTCTTATGGTTCAAATCTTCTACTTATATCATGTCAAGTTTTTGTTCCATTTCTTTGTATGCTTGTATTTTAGACTTTAATATCAAGGCTATAGCACACTTAGAGGTCATTAAACTCAAAAATAACAACACACAACAATATCTCATATCATTCATAAACATAATAGCCCATAATTTCCAATTATGACGCTTTTCGGTTTGATTTCAGTTCATGGTTCTTGGAGCGTTTAAATGGATGTGTTGAGAGATATTTTGAGAGATCTTAGACACAAGGTTTAGAGATTTTACTTATTTTTTTTGAGAGATCAAAGAATGGTGGAGGGTTGATTTGGACTTAGCTTTTGAAAATCTCCTCGATTTCTTCTTTTTCCTTCATTTTTCTTCCTCAAACTCACCTTAACTCTCAAGATCAAAGTGTTTCTAGTTCCTCCCCCTCTCTTGGCCAAAAATAATATATGGAGAAGAGGGTGTTTGGCTCTCTTTATATAGGCAAGGCTATGGGACATGTGGAAGACAAAAAGTACCAAAAAGGATCATATGATTTGAGTTTGATTTGAGTTGATTTAATTTTTTTGGTGGGCTAAATTCAGATATGGGGAATCTAAATGTATCTGGGGTTCATTTTGGGGGACAAAAATTTGATCCCCCATCAATTAAGGAATTTTTCTCGATTTTCGTGTCCCTATTGTGCAAGAAAATGCATTAAAAGTTAATTTGATGTATCTTTTTGTGTCTTTTTCTATTAAAAATTATTATTTTAATATATTTATGAGAAATATAGTATTTTCATGTATTATCATAGTTTTCATAGCAATTGATTAAATAGATGTAGTCTTTTAAGTCAAATTAAGCTATTTTGACAATATATAACTTTTTAACTTATTTTGTTGTGTATGAACTTCAATAATGATTTATTTAATTTTATTGAACTATAGTACTATATTATTATGTATATTACTTGTTCAACAAGTATTGAATCATCATAATACTTAATTTAATACCTTTCTCATTACTTTGAGCTAAAAAAAAAAGCAAAAAGTTACTTTTTAGCACTCTTCTCAAGGTGGTCGGCCACTAAGGGGAATTTTTGTCATTTTTATGTTATTTTGTCATTTGTTACTTAATTGTACTTAAATTCTTAATTTATGGTATCCATGTGTCAAAATTTACGTTTCAAAGACTTTTTGCTGGATTAGGGGCAAAACGGTTATTTTACCTATTTATAAGGATTTTTTATTTTTAATTCATTATTTCATGTCATTTACTTTATTTAGAATGTTAGGAGACTCTCCAGGTGCTAAGGTTTTGTTGCCTGAGTTTTGGACTTTTTTAGGGTTTTCGGGCCGAACTTAGGGTTTTTGTTTCGAGTTAGGGTTCTGAACTTCTTCTGTGTTCTATGGTCTCATGGACTATCTGTCACTAACACTGGGGTCCGAGTAGGGTCTTTACACATGTCATTATTAACCGGGTTATCACAACTAGGGTCTGTACCGGGTCGTTACAAGCTATCTCTTCTTTGACCTTCCTAACGAAGCTATAGAATGTGTTGGTGTAGAAAACTACTGTTGTGACCCAGAGGGACGTGGACCAGGGCCAAAGGACATTTGCCTCTTGTTGGAGCACCCACCTGACTAAGTATCCACTCCACTCTGTGATGCCCTGACCTCCCTGGATTTACGAGTCTCACTTAGAGTATTTTGTATAGTAGCTGCCAACTCCACCAGATTTGTAAAAACACGTAGTCTCAATCCTGCCACCCATTCCCTAATCGCTAGCCTCAGACCCCTTTCAAACCTCTTCGAACGCAAATTGTCAATAGATATGCAGTCCTGAGCGAAGCAGGATAAGCTAGTAAACCTCACCTCATACTGTACCACAATCAAGGCCCCCTGGGTGAGGGAAAAGAACTCCTCATGATAAAGATCTCTCGAGGACTCAGGAAAATAATTCTCCAAAAATACCTTTGTAAATGCATCCCATGTGTCTCGCACAACTGTTCTAGCAAATTTCCACCATTCATGAGCATCACCTTTCAGCTAGAATACGGCAAATGCAACCTTCAGGTCATCCTCGACTATCTGTAGTGTATCCAGAATCCTGGTCACAAGCTCCAATCATTCTGTGGCCACCTTGGGATCAGGATCCCCAACAAAGGTGGGAGGGTCAAGACGTCAAAATTCTCGCATCGCGATAGTCGCCCTTGGCTTAGGTACTCTCTCTCTCTCTCTTCCCCTAGCAACCTCGGCTAGCTGATGGATCGAGCCTTCCATCTCACGCAGCAAGTCTACCCCATCTACAAGTCTTTGGGGAGCATTAACATCCCCAGCATCAGTGGCACATCCCCTTGGCCTAAACCACGACCACGTCCTCGACCACGACCACATCTTTTCCTTATGGACATAACTTCTATATGAAAGAAACATAGAACGTAACAACATAAGATTCAGCCCATCATGTTATTACAGATATAAATCACATAATCATGCTAACACTTAGTCATAGACGATCATGTAACACATCTCATATATCGAGGAGAACCGACAAGAGTGATACATCAATTTGGGTAACCTACTTAGATTCTGTACCAGAAAACATGTCGGCCAAACGCATTTCTAATTTGGCTTCTAAGTCTGTTAATCCAAATGCCCGAAGGCAAAACTAGTCAATCCTAAGGTCTAACCCCCATGCTCACGTATACATGTCATTTACATACTCAACATGTTATCATACTCATGTTATGAAAATATTTAAATATATGCAATCAAGTGCACGCAACCATCCTTACAGGGTGATGTAACATTTTTCCACGACTCTTAGGTATTCGAACCCAGAGTTTTGATACCAAGTTGTAACGCCCCGATTTTCAAACAATAAAACTCTACAGAAACCAACACAAAAAAGAGATTTTATTTGTAAAATAAATCTCCAAATATACCATTCTATACCCAAAAGGTTATTCAAAAGGTTTTTCATCCGACAACCTCCTTTCGAAACAAAACCAAACTTTTGTTCATACCGGATGTTCACTTGAGTGGGCCCTCAACTGCTCGAGCGGTGAAACACGCAAGAGATTCTCTAGCCAAAAATCAAAAAATCTTCCCAAGTCTCAAAAATGCATCCAAAATTCTCATCTTTCAACAATGGTTAAAATAAGCAAAAATATTGGAACAAAACATTTGCTTGATAAAGAAACTTTTTCTTTCAACCTGAAAACCTTGATACCAACATTTTTATACAATAACCAAGCAGTTCAAACCGAAAACTCCCCAACCAAACACGAATCCACGCCTCACATACAAATAATATATGAAGCCATGGCCTTAAGGCCTTACATAACATGCTTTAGAATCCAAAATATAAACATATGTACATGATTCTATATCAAAAGAGAAAACTAAGAAAAGTCTTTTGGCTCCTCTAGATCATCCCATGTGATCACTATCACCTGAAAAAGGTTTTTAAATCTCACAACGTGAGCCGAAACCCAATAAAAAACAAATTAGCATGAATTAAAAGCAAAACATGCTAACACGAATAATATGAATATCCAGACTCACACGAGCCCCAAAATTGATTTTACTTCTCGAAACCACAAGTTTTTATATCATTTCATAACATTCGACAGTATAGAAAGCGCGCAGCAACCATGCTCACATGCATCTCGTACTCTTTTACGGTCTTTCACCGTAGGATAGCACGAACCCAATCATTCAATTTTTTGCAGTCTTTTACTGTAGGACAACTACTTACCCTAATATGCAACCCTTCACGGTCTTTCATCGTAGGACAACGGCTTATCTCAATACACAAATTTTCAAGGTCTTTCACCGTAGGACAACAACTTGCTCCAATATGCAATTCGTTACACGACACATGGTATAACTTAACAGATATACACGACATTTCTCAACTAAAATCATTTTAAATCAAGCTTAATCCCAAAGGTTAGATCCAAACCTCTAAACTAGGTTTTCGCAAACATTTTTGTAACTTGTCCGATTTTCAAAACTCATTTTATTGAAAACCTCGGACACACCCAAGGCCACCAACTTTGTAATAAACCACAAGATTGCACCCATGCCTTTTTATCCAACAAACATGGTTTAAACACCCAATTCAACAATAAATGCATTTTTAAACGGTAGAAATACATATAATCACATGTAGCACCCTTTTTAAAACAAGGTAGTCTAGAATCCTACCTCGACGAGTTAAAACTCGAAACTTTGAACAACGGCGAGAAACCAAAGTTGCCAAAATGTGATTCCACTTGGATGAACGCGAAGCTCACAGCAAGGATATCAAAGATCGACTATCTGAATGCCAAGATTCAAACCTAAACCAAGCCTAAAGCCAGAGAGAAGGAAGAGGTTTTGAGAGTTCTTGGTAGATAGAGAGAAAGAAACTTACAAAACAAGCATGGCACAAAGATCAAGGCATAAGTTGTTTTTCTAAAATCTCGTGCCCAGTTGTCCGCTCGAGCAAATAGAGATTTGCTCGAGCGGTCCCTCCACCAACCCAAGTCTCGACCAATATCCCACTCGAGCGAACAGATATCCGCTCGAGCGGCCCCACTATCAGTCACCTGTCTGCTCTGGCAAACAAAACACTACTTGAGCGGCCATTGCTGGGCAAAAATTCGAACAAAAGAAGCAGGACCAAATCCACGCATGCATGACACATAAAAATATGTTGTTCTATAACGATTAAAGTAATAACCAACACATCGAATAAACACTATGAGAATAAAATAGAATTGGATCTCACACAAAGCATGTATGCAATGTCAGGTTAAATTTTTAGTCTCATTATACAAAGCCGTTACCGTAGACTGTTGATAGTGCACAATTAACACAATTAATAGTTACATTGATGTTGAAATGTGAATTAAGCTATATGTTGTCTCAATGTATAATGCGAGCTAGTGTTTCAGGTCGCAACATCGTACACTGTCCTTTTCATTATTGTGGATTTAATCTTTCATTTACATTAACACAAGATATACTTCACACCAAGTTAGATTGATGTAATTCAATCAATGTAAATTTGTTGGCTACTTTTTCGTGAAAATTTTCATACATTAAGAATACATGTGCACATATTAATTTTTCTTAAATGTTTACAGGACTCTTTCATGTTTGTTTTGCCATTGTTGACACAGAGAATGGTGAAAATTGGCATTGGTTCATGGAAATTTTATCATTAATTCTCCAACCAGGTAGAGATGTAACTTTCCTAAGTGATTGTAATCTAAGGTTGTTAGATGCCGTTCACTCTTATTTTCCCTGCTTCTTACCACGACTACTATTTGCAACATTTGAAAAATAACTTGAGACATCATTTGCGGGGGCATGCAAATGCGTTCAGAGAGATGATGGTCAATCACTTTGTTAAGTGTGCGTACGCCCCAACGAATGAGACTTTCTATCAAACACAAGATATACTGAAGCGTGAGGGAGGGCACAAGGTCAGAGGATTCCTTGATGACTACTAAGCATTGGAGTAATGCTTATTTTCTCGGGCGTCGATATGGAGAAATGACATTAAATGCAGCTGAATCATTTAATAATTGGATTCCTAATGAGCGGCATCTACTAATTACAAACATGGCCGATGAGCAGTGTGGTAACATGAACCGGTAAAATGTTAACTGTTCTCATTGTTCCCATTCCCCAAAAAAATCTTAATGAGAACATCTAGAAATAAAGACAAGCTAATCACAAAAATTGCAAATTGGACACCTTTCTGGGAACTTCTACAATTTGAGAAGGTTCTTATTTTGTAGATTTACCAACTTCGACAACTTCACAAATTAACATTTTAATGGTTCATGTTCTCATTTGCAAGATGGTAACATTTTAATGGCTACAGTTCTCATTTACAGTGTCATATTATTTTCTCATTTCAAATTAGTTTATTTACATTAACATATTTTGTACACAGCTCAAAGTTTCATGAAAACATCTCAAAATGCACAAAACCCAAACATTAGAGAATTCCATACTGGACATCTTTTTATGTGTACAAAATTCCACACTTGTTTTAAAATCATGCAGGTCTAACACCTTCTAATAACACATTAAAATCATGACAGAATGCTTCAATCAAAGAGACAACATTTGTAATTCAACCATATCTCTCTATGCAAATCGCATTTACATAGTACCATGTCTTTGTTTCATTCATAACCTACCCTAGTGGGTGATAATTACACATTGAACTAAGGAACAGTAGTAGTGAATAGCAATGAATCGCTTTGGTAGTGAATTGAGAAATGTGCACCATCAGTGAGATGCTACCATCCGTGTGTAGTAGATGAAATGAGTACTGAGAACTGTCTGTGCACTATTAACTATCATCATTGAGAACTGCTACCATTGAACTGACTTGGAGATCCCAAAATGGCTTGCTTTGGATTTGGTTTTGTCTAATCTACTTCATCACTGATCTATGTCAAGCTCTAGTTGTGTTGCTAGTGTCCTTCAACATCCTCATAGGGTCACTGAGAAATGCATGGATGATTTCAACTCGAATTCTCCTACAGTTATCAATTGTCAATATGCTCTCTACATCTCGATTTGTCATGTATTGCTTCAAGATATAGCAGACAATGACCCCACAATCTAGTCTGCACATTTATCACACAAGAAATCAACATGTTTTTAGTATACTACGTTGTCTATTACCCAATAAAATACACAAGATATAACATGATGTACTTATGTCCCAGGTTGTTGTTGGGGACACACACCAGATATAATTGCATGATGTGTACAGTCAGCATTCAATGTCTCCCCATTTGTTTTAATGCCAAAATACTCATCCACATACGATTTTTTAACACAAACAATTAGGAGTTACACTAAGGTTATCATAGCAAAATGATGATGTAAATAGGTAATTTTTTTCCTTACCATTTCTTTTACCATGTCAACATGGGGGTCATGACCTCTTGGTTCCAATGAATTGAAGTGGATCCATTCCCCGGACTCAGAATAAAAAACAGCAACGGTCCAATGGTTTGATTTGCACAATGGGAATAGCAAGTATCTCATTAGTCTTGCTTCTTGCATATGTCGTTCTAGTCGTTTTTCCCCCTCAATGGGGGTTTTATCTTTAAGCAGATGCTATGTTTAGAAAACATAAGGTTGTTAGTGGTGACTAAATGTAGACAACATGCAAGCACCAAAAACTTTAAATGGGAATAAGATGCTTATATAAGTGAGTAACGAGAACACATACGCTCCATCAATGTCATTAGTAGAGATTCTAGCAAAATCCATATTAACTCTGTCAATTTTTTCTTATCTCATTAGCACCTCCGTGTATGCATCAATCACCTGGATTAAGTGGAAATATGCAGTTGATGAGTTAAGGTTGTTTTTCATTTTGATTATTTGAATGAGATTCCTCATAATGTGTGAATTACAAATGAGATTTGTTACTTACACTACTGGAAATCTCTGATTCCATCATCAATTCTATAGTATTATCAGTATAAATGCTGATTGAGTTGTCCCTTCCGGACCAAACACATGTGCTGCAACAATGAAAACAGACTCAAATATGAATGCTGCTTGAGTCCTAATTTTTATACATAATTCAATGGGACCAATGTAATGAGAACATTGAACTCTATTAGTGAAGTGTGAATAGTGACCTACCAACCCATACAACGAATACCAATGGACAGGGAATAGTGAACTGTGAAAATGAGAACCATACTGGTACCAATGGACTGAGAACAGCGAACCGTGAACTATGAATTTCTACATATGTAATGCGAACCATGAAAATGAGAATTGTGAACTTCTGCCACCAGTGAAGTGTGAATAGTGAACTAATAGCAATGAATTTTTATAAAAATCATTGTACGTACCCATATACAGAGCTGCTCCATATGCTACTAATCAGGTCTCAATCCACCGTTGTCAATAGATCGGATATGGGTTTTTTTTCTGAATGTACGACAGTGGCTTCAATTTATTCTTTTCTTACTCCTTTGGTGGTGGCTCCGTATCGAGATCAACTAAAACTGGGCCACCCTTTTCTGTCAACTGTCTTTTTCGAGTCTTTGGGACTACATCTCCGTACTGGTAATCTGCTAACTTCTTACCCTTCTGACTCTTTGCCTTGATATTTTTTTTTTCCCATGGAGCTTGGTTGTATAGGTTATTTAGTGGCATCTACATCTATAGGAACGACATCGTGCTGCATCGCCTCTACTATTGCACGCGTTGTAGCGGCCTGAGTTATCTCATGGACTTGCAACTCTTCCAATTGGTCTGCAAGCTACACTTTTTTGGCTTTTAGTGACTCAATTGTTTTCTTTAACATATTTGTTTCTTTTTTTAGCTCAACAATGTGCTTGTCCCTTTGCTCCAGCTCAATTACAAGGTCCACAGCCGGCATTTGGCAATGATCAAGCCACAAATAAGTTGTTTGCGTGCCCTTATCAACTTTAGACACAATCCTATCAGCTTGAGTTCTCTCATACTAGCGTAGCTTAGCCACAAGATATTCTAACTCACTAATTAATGATGCTCTAAAATTAGCATCTTCATCTAGAACATCAATTGATGTCTTACAATCCTTTTCACCATCAACTCCTTCAATTTCACGGCTCAAAATATCTTCTTCATTCTCATTTGTGTCTACACCATGAGAAATGTCATCTTTCTCCCCCGCGACAAATTTACATTTTTTCCTCGTTCTTTCCCTCATTCGTAGCTAAAATTTGATCACCTTCTTGCAAATCCTCATTGTGTACATCAATTTTTGGTACGACCACATCTTCGACCACATCTTATCCAACTCATTGTCCCTATGAGTTGAATTGTCATTTTTATTTTCGGCTTCATCCTGTTCCCTCCCTATTGTTGGTTGCTTTTTGCCTTGGTTTAAACGCATTTCACGCTTGGCAAACTTGTGTTGTTCGGTTGCTGTTACTTCTATATCTGAAAACATAACCTAATATAGCAAATTTGTGGTGTCAATAATACCTAATACAGCACTGATACCAATAGAATGTTATTCATGCCAACTACCAGTAAATAGCAGTGCACTAGCAGTGAACGCACAGTCATCATTAAGAATTGTTACCGCTAAACACTGCGAACTATATATTGGTAATTATGTTACATATAACAATGATAAAATTTTAACTATCATTGCTACATATTACAATGGTAACGTTTACATGACGACCATTTCATACATGCCCCTCTTGGATTTCATCAAAATTCACATATCTAGTCTGCACCTCCATCTTCTGAAGATCCCATTTTAGAAATCTAGGGTATTCGTAAGTCACATTCGGTTGTACTAGATACGTGCGCTCGCAAAACCAATACTGAAACAAAAATAACCACTTATTCAATATGTCCCATAAACAATGTGCACTATGAAGTGAGTAGGTAGTTTATTTACCAACAAAGCCAACACACATCCCGTGACTTTGTGAGGAGTGCAATGATTTGTCTTCAGTGAAACAAGCAATGTTTTATGTATTGCCCTCGCTCATTCATACTGCCTCGTTACTTTGACGTCCTCAATGTATTATAAGAAACTTCATCCTATAGTTGTATCGGATGTTGCAAGGAATAAAGTCAGGCAGATGTGCATACACAACAATCTCACTACATCCTCAATGTCATCTTTCGTCTTTCCAATGATGGCTTGCTCCAGTAGGACTTTGATGATTGGACTAGTCAATCTGCTTGATATAATTGCCCTTCGTTGTAAAAACTTGACTCCTTTCTAGTCTTAGGTGATAACAACATCTTCTCATTGCTTCAAGTAATACCAAAAATGAATTTTATTTCATTCCTCGTAAGTTCCAAATTATGCCCACCAAATGAGATGCAGCTGCTAACCAGATCAAATGACTCGATCAACTTCACAACAACTTTGTCGTATTTCTTGCATCGTTCAATGGAAGTCTTACCAGTGCGAAAAGAATCCAAAGCATACCAGAAATGTGTCTTCCTTAGTAGCTTGATGTTCTCATCCCAGAGATCTAGGCTTCTCATAACTTTTAAAATCCCAACCATATTGGACCGGAAGGGACTTGTAGCTACATTTACTGTTGTTGGTGCCTCTTGCTTTCCTTTTTTGTCCTTCAATTTGGTAGAAGAAACTTGAATGTTTGGTTTAACTGGCTTTGTTACACTGTGAGTTAGTCGCCTAACTCGTTTTGCTAATCCCTTTGAAGATGCTTCGGCATTCATTTCCACTTCTTTGTTGCTATCCCTTTTGAGTATATACGAACTTATAACACGTTGAAATAGTATTTTCCATGACAACACTGCACAAATGCAATCGAACTATATTAAACTGAGAACTACCAGCAAATACCACTAGTAGTAATGCAATGAAAACAATAAACTTATGCCAATGGGAACCTCCAAACAATCATCTAATACCAATGAAATGAGAACAAAGAATTTATAGCATAGTAATGAGAACAATGAACTGAGAACAAAGGACTCAGCCAGTGAAGTGTTAACAGTGAACTACTAGCACATATAACTAATGCCAATGGACTGAGAACAATTACCTTATGACAATGATAACAATTAGACACTCAACTAATACTAATGCACTGAGAACAGTGAACAGTGAATTGTAAATTTCTACATATGTAATGCGAACCATGAAGATGAGAACTGTGAACTTCTGACAGTGAAGTGTGAACAATGTACTAATAGCAATAAACTAATAACAATACACTGAGAACTGTTAACTGCTACTAGTGAATTGTAATGCAAACAAAGAATTTTTTGCAATGTAATGCGAACATTGCAAATGAGAACTGTGAACTTCTACCAGTGAAGTATGAATAGTGACTACCAGCACATACCACTAATGCCAATGAACTGAGAACAATTAACTTATGTCAATGAGTACATTTAAACAATCAACTAATACCAATGTACTGAGAACAAACAATTTCAACCTATGTAATGAGAACAATAAATTGGGAACTATGAACTTCTACCAATTTAAGTGTGAACTGTGAAATACCAGCACATAATCATCCAAGCATTTGGATAATGTGGTTGGCATTAACAACACATTAAAAGCAATGTAAAAGGATTCACCTAAATAGACAACAAGAAGTGAATAGTAGTGAACTTATTTTTAGTAATAAGTCCTTGCACAAATCATTGAGAACAGAGGAATAACAACCAATATCAGTGAACTAATCTCCGAGAACTATTACCAATCACACTTACAACAAATTTGTGTCATGGTTCATTTAGAAGATAACAAACAAAACCCACATTTTCAATTAGGTACTCGGATCAATCAGATCATGTCGAAGATATGAAATAAAATAAAAATTTGCAATAAGAACTAGCAGGTCACAAAACCAAATACAATCGACCAATGGGAATAGGGTATGTCATACATGAAGATTCAACACAAGAATTTCAACGCAGTTCAAGCAATGAAGGAGAGTTGAATGTTAGAGTGGTTGAAACAAATCAAATGATAACTTCAATGGTGATTACCACACATTAAAATGACATACCTCGATGAATGTGCAATACACGAGCAATGAGAATATCAGAGAATATGCTTGTCAAATATCACATATAGGGTTTGAATTTGAAGTACAAAATATCAATCAAATCTCTATGGAGAGATATTTGCACTTAGGGTTTTCATTTATGTAAGATTTCAAGAATGGGATGTAGTAACTTACTCTTCCTCCTAGCTATTTTCCACGCCGTAGATGGAAGTTGCACGATACGGTTTCGGATGGTAGTGTTGCTGATATATTCGGTACTGGACGAGTTAATTTCTTCGAAGATGTTGAGAAATCAACTAACGCCCTTCTTCCTTCATTTTCAGCGAGTAAAGTGGTGATCGGTTTGGCAATACGTACGTGGTTTGAGCGCGAATGGGAAGCTTAAATGAAGGACACTCTTGGGAATACACAACTAAAAAGGATTAAGTGGGATACTACTTTTCAAATGGGATTTATCCCTAAATATGATACACCAAAACAGGACTTCTCACTTGCCCTGAAAAAACATATAAAGAACAAAATTGATAGTATATGTCACAAAATAACTCATACCATGAACATTAAAAAACAAACTAAAACAATCAAGCAAAAATAAAACCAACATAATATGCCAAAGAAGAACTCGCTTCATGAGTGGTAAAGAACAAACTAAAGTAAGGTAAAGCAAGCAAAGTATGTGTTAAAATTCAAAATATCCTAAACTTAGAATTAAATTAAAAAATATAAAAAAAAATAAATAATGAATAAAAGAATATATCAAGAACAAAATGTAAGATGAAAGGTAAAGCAAGCAAGCAAAAATAAAACCAGCACAATATGCCAAAGAAGAACTTGCTTCAAGAGTGGTAAAGAACAAACTAAAGTAAGGTAAAACAAGCAAAGTATGTGTTAGAATTCAAAATATCCTAAACTTAGAATTAAAATAAAAAATATAAAAAAAAAATAAATAATAAATAAAAGAATATATCAAGAACAAAATGTAACATGAAAAAATAGGTCTCTGAACACTCTTTCTTATTATATTGATCTAGTGTTAAAAATCGTGCACTGCATTTGATCAATATAAAAAAGAGTCGTTAATATTATGAATCTAGAGAAAAATTATTCACAAATACAAAAGTTATAATTATATTAATGTTATAATAATTATTTATTTATAGTTTCATAAAGCAATATCCACTATTTATTTCAAAAAACATAAATGTATTATTTATTTTTGACTTTTTAGTATTTGTAGAATGTGTTCTATTTTAACATTATATGTCATTTTGTACCCTCGGTATCTACTTTTCTGTTAGAATGTTTTTGATTCTTTAATTCATACATTTAAAAAAATCATAGAACGACGAGAAATTAGTTCTATCTTATTAATTTTGGCCTATTTTTATTTTTTAAAACTTCTTATATATTTCGATCTAAATTATTTTGGGACTATATATTAAAAAAGTATAATGATTTTACTAAATGATAAAAAAATACACTAAAAATAATATTATATAATAATTTGACTAAATGAAAAAAAGTCACCAAAAATAAATAAAATAAAATAAGTTGTCCTCTATTGAGTTTTTGAAATATTTATAAAAGAAATAAATTTTTCGACTCGTCTCAATAAAAAATAAAAAATATATAATAATTGGACTAAGTTATGAAAATTTCAACAAAGAAATTAATACATAAACACACAAGTCATTATTCCAAACAATGTATTTATGAAAATTAGTGGTATAAATTATTCACAAGTACAGTATTTATTTTTATGTTGAAAAATATTTTAACTATTCTAATGTGTAATCACAATTTGTTTATTTGTATATAGTGCAATTTGCTTTGTGATAGTTTTAAGGATTAATTGAGTTTTACTCACATTTTAGAAGTATGTAAGAGTTTTAGTACCTCGATTTTTTTTGTATTGGATTTAGTCCTTTTTTTTAAATTGTTGGAGTTTTGGGTCCAATATACGCTTTACCTGGTGCTATATTTCCTCTTTAAATGCATTGATTCTAGGTTGCATTATATTCCCTTTAAAATCGGTGCTATATTTTCCATTAAATATGTCTGATTCTAGGATGCACTCAAATCGTAGGATCTTGACTTATCATGTTGTATATGAAAAACATTCTACTTTCCTTGATTTTAGGTGGTAGTTACACAATGGTTGAGTTTGGAAAATATATTCCATTTTAATGAGGCGCAACTGACACATTTTTTTGCAGAGAGAATATATTTGAACGCATCTTCCATTCGGATGTGGCAAAAGATTTAGTTAAAAATTAAAAATCAACAAATTTTCCTAGCTTAGAATAGATTTCAACACATTTTCCGATTTGTTCATTGCCATTTCGTTGTGCTGAAAATATTCTTCACGTTTTCAATTCGAAAGCTCTCCTGATTTTTACTGGTATGTATATGTTGTTGTTGTATTGGATTGTTTTGATCTGTCATTTTTTGTTATAAAAACATAAAAATGTCCATTTTTTCAATGATTTTATTTCGATTAATGGATATGAAATCACTATTCCTTGAATGATTCAGTCTTCATGTATTCAATATAGTTTATATTTGTTCTATTTTGAACTTTTTATTTTTTGTGTTTTGTTTAGCATAATTAAATGATAAAATATCATGGTGGATTTGGTGAAGCATTTATGAGATACCTACAAAAACCTATTATGCTACCTTTATAAGTTGAAACAAAAGTTTAATTTTCAGAATTCGAATTCAACTAATAAATGTATCTGTTGCAACAACAGCGCAATTTTCAGAATTCGAATTCAACTAGTAAATGTATCAGTTATAATAAATTAATATTTTCCGAAATAAGTTTTAGTATCTTTTATTTATTTTAGTATGTCTTTAATGGCTGTTAATATTTATTTTTTTATTGTACGTTATTTTTTGTGATTAGCTACAATGGAAAGTCTTTAAGTATTGTTGTGTAAGTACAAAAGCTATACAGCTTTAATAATGATTGATAGGAAGTTTTCATATGATTTCCTTTTGAATATGGTGTGAAACGATCTTCGGGAAAGGGTAGATGTGTTTTCAGAAGGCTTCCGTTATGTGCAATCTTTTTGGGAGTTTGATTTTTTGTGGAACCGCAAAGATGGGAATATTTAGGTCATTTTTCATATAATTGAAATAGGAACGAGACTAATACTAACATAAAAGTTAAGATAGGACTAAATCTAATACTACTACTTAAAAGAGGATTAAACCCAAATTTTTTTTAATTTTAATTGTTTTGATATTTTTTTTAGCAATATCGTATGTGTAATTGAATTTTTTTTATTTAAATAAAGCAAACAAGACATGAGTTAGAAGTCCAGAATACTCGAATTAAAAATTAGAATTAAAGAATATAAAAAGGACAAAAAAATAATCCGCACCATGAACATTAAAAAACAAACTAAAATACGCAAGACATGTTTAGAAGTCCAAAATATTTAAATTAAAAAATTAGATGAAAAATATAGACAGATAAAACGAGTCAAATATGCCAAAAAATCAACTTCATGAATGGTAAAAATTAAGCTAAAGTAAGCTAAAGCAAGCAAGGCATGAGTTAGAAATTCAAAATATGATAAATTTGAAATTAAAATAAAATATATATACCGATAGGAATGGCAATTACATCTGTACCCGCCCCGCTTCTCCTGCCCCGTTTTATGCGGGTTTCTCCCGCACCCGTAAGGTAGCGGGTAGGAGGCGGTATTTGTAACCCCCGCCCCATTTTCCCCTGCCATGCTCCCATTAAATAAATTAAATATATTTAATATATAAATATGTATATAAATTTTATTTTTTAACAATATAATAGAACTAAAATACAAAAATATTATACTTATTTTTATTTTTTTACTTGTATTTCTTATTTTTCTTTGTTTTTAATTATAGTTATTGATCAATATTATTATTTAAATATCTTATTATGTTATTATTGTTAGTATTAATTTTTTTTAAAGTGAAAAATGTATTTTTCGTTATGTCCCCGCTCTCGCCCCGCCCCGCTAATAAACGGGATGGGGTGGGGGTCGGGGAACACACTCCGCCCCAAACACATCCGGTTGCCATCCCTATATACCGAGGACTAAAAGGGAATAAACAAATGCATGAAGGGCAAAAATGAAAAATTAAAAAAGTGAACCTCTCTTATGAAACTCTTACTTATTAATAAGGTATAGATTATGGGTGATTTTAAATGTACTTGTTTTTTTGTTCTTTTTATTTCGACATTCATTTTATTAACACTTGTACAAGTAAAATTTTAAAAAGATAGGGTGTGCATTTTAGATTACCTTGTACTCAATATAGACACTCCAATTTAATTAAGTCGGATCATATGTTTATCTCACCAACTCCAATGATGAAAAACAAGAAAGATGGTGTTAGAAAGACCTTCGATTGATCACCGAGACAAGGTTTGGCTCACACACCAGAAAATCCTAGAAAACCCTCAAACTACAACCTTCATTCTTCACTGTTGCAACCTTTAATCCCCAAAAATCTTGTGGTCGCTAAGTTATTCCTTGCGATCGTGTCTTTTATTGTAGCTACCGCAATAATCTATTCACCAAACCTTAGATTTTGTTATGGTCACCACCTTTGATCCTTGCGACTGCAAACTTTGGTACATGACAATAGAACATTATATTCATGCCACGCATTAGCACGGCAAAGGCCATCACCACAGGCCCTCGTCTATAAATATAGACCCCTCTGGTCGTTTTTGAGGGGAGGAGAGCAATGGGTTAAATAGTGAAACTCAACTGAATTACATGCTCAAGCCCTACACGCGGTTATCCTGACCTTCTACCACATTTTTGGAGAGCCAAATCATCCTCGGTGATCGAGAGGTTGACGGTCAATTGCATGTTCAAATCATCCTCGAATCACTTCTTCCTTTTCTACATGTATAATAGTAAAATCCCAACGTCTCCCTCCCTTCCCACTCTTTCTACTTCTCATGGGAAGGCGAGGATTAGGATTTTTGTTTACCAATGCATTCATTGATCACATGTCTTATAATTCGATCTTAAATTTTTAGTTAATTTCAAATTCATCAAAAATATTTTATGAAATATCTAAAATATTACTCTACACCTTGCATGCTCGCATCCAAGTAACTGTAATTAGAATTCAGTAAAAAGTACTCTCTGAATATCGCGGCTGCAATCTTCAATGTTACGACCGCAAACTTTGGATACTGAAATGTTTGCGACCACCAACTTGTTACTTGTGGCCGCAAACTTTCCTTAATTATAGTAGCATGTTTTTATGTTTTTCTAACACTCTATTTTCTCCAATTGTATTTTATACGTTCAGTTCTAGCATATTTAGTGATTCTAGTAGCATTTTTTCTTCCTTAGCATATTAACTTTTTGTCTTTTTAGCATGCTATTATTACATAGTGTATGAATTTTTATTATTTAATTTTGGATGTTCTCTCTGAAACTCTCAAATTTTGTATTTGCATACATTTGAAATTTTTTTAAAATAGAATGAATGACGATTAGTAGAAGCCAACCTAACGATCGGGCGAAATAGAGTGCCTAACATCTTTTCCGTTTCATACCTTAACCTCCAAACCCATTTCAAAGTTGACAAATGACTAGTAGCCCATTTTTGTTTTTTGTTTTTTGTCAAAAACTAAGTGGTGATTTCGTTTTCAAATGTAAAGTCACTCTAAGCCAAAAGGTAAAAAGGCAAAAAAATAAAAAGTTTTAAGCCAAAAAATTGCTATATTTTTAATATATTTTTATATAATTTTATATTAGATATGCATTTTATTTGATAGATTTTGACAAGTAAATTTTAAAAATATAATTGTTATAAAAAATTGATGTACATAATAAAAATTATAATATTTCTAAAAAAAATTTATATACAAGTATTTTAGGTTAATATATAAATGGCAAAAGGCTCAAAGCCATAAGCATAAAGACAAAAAGTATTTTAAAAAATAAGGCTTAAAGCTTATTTTGATTTTAAATAAAAATACTTTAAACCCAATTTAAAGTCAATTGTCAAATAAGGCCTTTTATTATTTATTTTAAAAGTTTACAAATTCTTTTGCTTCTCCCCGCCCGCTTGTCCCACTTTTGCCATTTTTCGATTTCTTCTGCCACGTCCAATAAAATATGGAATGTAAACAAAATAGGAGTTCACTCTCACAAAACCTTACTCTTTTGAGAAATTATTCGACAGATAGGGAGTACTATGTTAGTATATTAATATGCAATATTTAATTAATACATATTTATTATATATTTATATATATATTTTTAAAATAATTATTTTAAGCCAACATGACGGGCATTTAAGAAAATTCATGATTTCCATCTATTAATTAACATACATTGCTTACCTAGTGTTTTCTATTTAATATATAGAGAAAAATACTTTAAGTGAGATAACAATGACTGATTTTCATTGAGTAGATGAGAGACAAAGGATAAATCAAATCAAATCAAATTAAGCATTTGTTCTAATCAATTGGGATCGACTACATAAATACTTTTACGTAATTTTACTCTATTAAGAGTCATATTTTTAATTAGTTATTATTTGTGTATCATATGAATATGAATCCAATGAGAGACAAAGACTAACTTACTTTTATTTTATTTTTTGTTAGATAATGATTAAGAGGTAATATAGAAAGTAGGTTATAGTTACTACAAGTGGTATCGACGTTTTTTCATGAGCTCGAACTCACAATCTCCTACTAACAAGCAAGAGGTGCGAGACACACACGCTCAGGGCTCGTTTGATATACTTGATGTGATTGGATAGAATAAGTATTACTGTGTGTCTTATATATTATTTTTAATACCATGGGATTATAGAATGGATTATATATACAGTGAAAATTTTGATTCATTTTGGTTAGGATGGGACAAAGAATGTGATAAGAGTTGTAAAATTATTTTTAACCATTAAATAAGGAAGAAAGATCATTTGAAACTTGATGTTAATAATACAAAAGGAAGTCTAGTATTATTAATACAATAAATAAGATTTTAATAATCTGGTATTTGCTGAATTATTAGTTCCATTACAAATGCAAATTAATTGTTCGATGAGATAATCTCTTACAAAGTAGTTTCCACATATTTTTTTTCTTATCCTATCCCATTCTCAATTCCTCGTAACAAATAATTCCTAAGAGTACAACATAAATAATCACACATAACAATCAAGAATAACTGCGCTAGAGCATGTTGGAAAAAAGTTTTTGTTTAATATGCATTAAATATTTTTTTTCATTAAGAGTATCACATAAGTAATGGTATATAACAATTGAGAATAGCTAATATTTTTTTTAAAAGAGTGACTTCTTTACAAATAATAATAATAATAATAATAATAATAATAATAATAATGAAGAATTCCCTTTCCTCCTCCTCCATTTTAGGCATTGAGGCTCCTATTAGAAACTAGCTTAAAAGCTAGTTTTTTTTTTTGCTTTTTTAACCAAAAAAACTAAATTGGATTCAAAATAAGTTATTTAGTAATTTAACTTTTAAGCTAGCTTTTTTCAAATTGGTTGTTTAGATAAAAAAATTAACTTTTTTTGCTTTTTGTTTAAATTAGATAATTTTACGTTTATATATATTTGATATTAACAATTATATATATTTGGTAGTGGTAGTAAATAAGTTATAAATAAAAAGTATTATTATATTTTAAAAATGGTGGGAGTTTTAATTGAATATTTTGGAAGTTGGTATTTTGATTTTACTTTTTAATTTTTAATTTTTTTTTCAAATAAATAATATTAATTTTTTAAAATATTTTTAACAAAAAAAAAAAACAAAAATTACCAATCAAGACCTTAGTGCTAGTATTTGGTTGATACTTCTCTCTCTCAAGGGGTGTAATTTTAGCTCGGCCCGACCCGGCCCAGCCGTGGTTTGAGCTGGCCAAGCCCGGGTCGGGCCCGTCGGGCTCCCGCCAAGTTTTTGGACCGGGCTGGACTGGACTTTTTTGTGAGGGGTTCGACCCAGGTCCTAAGAGTAAAGGACCCAGACTTGGGCTACAGTCTCGGGTCTCGGGGCTTGGGCTTGGGCCTCAGGATCAGTCCTTGGGCCAGGTCTCGAGCTCGGGATTTTGGGTGAGCCCTAGGCAGGCTTTGGCCGGGCCTTGTCTGGGCTTTATTTTTTTTGGTTTTATTGATTTTTTTTGTTTAATTTGTATTTTTATTACTTTTATAGTTATTTAGTTTATAAATTTATAATATAATGTTAGTTTACTACTTTATTAGTAGTAGTTAATATATTAACTTAAAGTTTATTAGTTTATATATTATAAACTAATGTATTAAAATTATAATAATAAGTTTTTAAGTTAAACTATAAATTAGTTACTACTTTATTATATTATATAAATATAACTTTATTAAATATAATGTTGTAGTGGATATTATTATAAGTTTCTAATATATTATTATTAATTAACTAGTTAATTATTTAATATAAATTTATAACTTATTAGTTTATATTATATAAGTTTATATTTTATTTATTTATTAGTTTATTATGAATTTATTATTAATTGATAAGTGTATAGTTTATATTATTAAAAATTTATTAATATATTATAAGTTTAACAATTAATGCAATAAGCTTGAACAATTAAAATAATAAAATAAAATATAAATTTTATTAATCAAAAATTAAATCTTTACAATTTTACACATTATAAGTGTACTGTACATAATTTAAAAATAGAAAAATTGCATCACTATAGGTCAAGTATTTATAACTATGGTGGCACATACAAGTCTAACAATCAGTTGCATTATTCTCTACTTAAAATACATTACAATGGAATGTAAAATTACAAATATAAAGAAATAACGTTTACATATGCAAAAACTAAAAAAGAAAAATCAATCTGAGCTTGATAATTCTTCAGGTGTTCCATAGGTAATAGTTTCAAAGTCTGCTTCGAGTCTTTCTTTTTCGTTCATTTCTTGATATCTCTTCGCTACGTAAATTGCGTCCCGTGTAATCATTAATACTTGGACCATCTCCGAAGTGAGTTTGGATATGTAGTTGTTCAGCACCCATTCACTTACACAGAAAGCAGATTCCGAAACAACTGTAGAGATAAGAACTGCAAGTATATCGTGAGCTATTGCAGATAATATTGATCACAATAGCTCGTGTTGTTTCTAATAATCTAAAATATCAAAATTATATTTATCTAAATTTTCTACAGTATCAAAATAACGTTAAAGTTATGTGATAGAACTCCCATGAATCTCAGAAAGTCGCTTAGTTTTTATTATAGACCAATCATCGTTACGACTTCGAGATAAAGTTCTAACCGTAAGTTGTGTTAATTGAGGTAGTATATAAGTTTTATATTCATCATATAAATTTTTAAGTGTTTCATTTATTAGTTCAAGTAGTTTTCATATTCATTTAAAAAAATAAATTAATTATTTTTTCTTGTTTTATTACTAGTTGTAACATCATATATATCGAGTTCTACCTAGTTTTTACATCATGTTGCAATTTTTTGCATTTTATATTTTCTTATTGACATATTTTTCTACACGTATCATCTCTTCTAACACTACTATTTATACATTTTATTGCTAACATAATGCGTTCAAGAGATTCATTGTAATATTTAAGTCATTCTTTAATAATTAAATTTAAAATATGTGCGGAACAACGAATATGAAATAAAGAATCAGATGATGAAAGTTGTAAATTACGTTTTAAATAGTTAACACATTCATTATTATAAGAAGCATTATATAAAATAATAGAAAATATTTTTGATGCAATGTCCTATGAAACTGGTTCTTGCCTAACGACTATACCTAAAAAATGACTGATATAGAAAAATTCTATAGTTTTAAATAAAAGTTTTTTTACATAAATTTCAATAATTATTTATAAAATGTGCTGTAATACATTGATATTCGTGTGTATTTCTAGCAGTTCATAAATAAGAAGTTAAACATTTTTTTCTTTTAAATTTGTAAATAAATCTATCAACTCGGTTTTAATTTCATCAAATTTACTTAAAATTCTATTTCTTATAATATTTCTAGAAAAACGTTGAAATTAAGGAATAAACCCGCCTTGTATCATAGTTTCAAATGCCGGTTGTTCGCTCTTTGAAAATGGTTGTTCGTGTTGAATGATATAATTAACAACACAATTTTGTGCGCGGGTAGGATCATAGAAAAAATTAGTTTTATTACTAGTTTGATCTCTATCTATCTGCATTTGTGAAATAAAATTAAGAGGTGCATTTTTTAGGTGACTATCAAAATGTCTACGTAAGTGGCTAGTGTCACTTGATGTGTGATCCAAAAGTAATTTATTACAAATTTTACATTTTGCTTTAACAGCAACGGTGCCATCATTATTTTTTTCAAAAAATTTGTCAAAAAATTCCCATGTATTTGAAGCCTTTTTGTTAAATGAACCTACAGATGTAGATGTAAACGTAAATGTTGATGAACCAGCGGGTGTATTAGGAATAGAAGCTGAGAGAGTGAAATTACAACAACTAGGTGAAAATGTGAAAATATCTTCTTTTTTCATCAATGGTAAATATATTTGGATCCATCAATAAAATAAATAATTTATAAAATTTTAAAGCGAAATTGATAAATTAGAGAATAGAGAGTAGAAAAAAGTAATTTATAATTAATTTTTGAAAATGAAATAAAATTTAATTTTTTAAAGAAATTAATTAGAATTTTAAAAATGTATTCAAATAAATTAAATATTACAAAAAAATAAATTAAATTGCAGAAAATAAAGCAAACCGAATTAAGGAACTCCGATCTCTAATCTTAATATCGATCGATTTGTATTTTGATATTAATCTTGATTCTTGATCTTTACTCCTTGATTCGCAATAATTGCACCGAACCCGAATATCACTGAACACGAATATCGCCAATCATGAACCACAGATTAATTAGATAGAAGAGAGTAGAGAGAGTATGGAATTGCGTGAGTGAATTGAAAAAAGATAGGGGGCTTGTTTATAGAAAAAATATATAATTGTTCAAAAAAAACAAAAACCAAAACTAGCAATTGGTCGGGCCCAACGGTTACTAAATTTGGGCCCTTCATTTTCAAACGAAGTGATCCGGGCAATCGAAAAAAAATTTTGACCGTTGGGAGACTTCGAGTCAGGTTGGGTCGGGCCCAACAATTAACTCGTGAGCGGGCTTTTGGGTTGTAGGTCTCGGGTCAGCCTATCTCGGCTCACAGGCTTTGAGGGGAGATGTAAGCCCGAAAGTGAGAGCTACGAACTTGGGCAAAACTCGAGCCATGACTAAGCCAAATTAGGCCCGCATAGTAATGGACCTCGAACAACCGCGAGCCACCCATGTCCGCGCGGGCCGTTTTTACACGCCCTATCTCTAAACAATTACCATCTTTAGTGAAAATAATCAGAACATGTGATATTCCCCCAATCTCAGATGGCAGGTAGCACAACCACAATCCACAAGAAGAAGACAACTTACACAGTCGCCACATTGTCCTTCATTTCCTTACTTCTTCTCACCGTTCTAATTGCCTTCATCACCAAACGAGCTCTTAACTCCACTCTCTCTCTCTACACAAATCTCTACTACTCATCACGAACCCGTACTACTCTTCCATCTTCTCTCCTTCTCCCTCCTCCTCCGCCGGCCGATTCCCTTCCTCCCTCGCCGGAATCCACCGCATCACCACCACCATCGTCGTCGTCGATTGAGATGCCTGATTCGTCGTCTAAATCGGTTGATTCGGGACTGGTTGAAGAGAAGAAAATCCGAAGTGAACAGAAGGAAGCTGAATCTGATTCTGTTAACGTAATCGGAATGGTTGACGATGAAGCTGAATCTCATTCTGGTAATGTATCGGTTGCGGCGCTTTGTGATCTGTATGTGGGAAGTTGGGTGAGAGACGAGGGGTACCCGCTTTATGGACCAGGAACTTGCCCTTATGTCGACGAGGCGTTTGACTGCCAAAGCAATGGAAGGCCCGACTCCGAGTATCTGAAATGGCGATGGAAGCCCGACGGTTGTGAGCTCCCCAGGTGGAAATTTCTTTCCTATTTTTTTTTAATGTTTGTTCACAGCCAATTCTCTTGTCTTTGTTAACTTATTTAAAATGTCAAATTTGTAGTTATGGCTTAGAGTTTCTTTTGTATATTTATTTAATAAGGTTACTTCATTTGTTTGCAACAAAGCCCTTTTCTTGAATTTTTGCATGTTTTGGAACCGTTTTCAATTCTTATAACTTAGGGGATGATTGGCGACCAGTTTTTTAGCTTTTGGACTGAAAAGAAAAAAAGTCAACATAGTCTATTTGTAA
This sequence comes from Heliamphora exappendiculata, assembly GCA_034768845.1. Lineage (NCBI taxonomy): Eukaryota > Viridiplantae > Streptophyta > Magnoliopsida > Ericales > Sarraceniaceae > Heliamphora > Heliamphora exappendiculata. The sequence goes on along the minus strand of JAOTRH010128172.1, from coordinate 22,030 downwards.
AAAAAATAAAAAACATTTAAAAACCCAAAAATACTAATTTCTATAATTATCTATTCAAACTCTTATATACCATTCTAAAATACAAAAAACTCAACATTAGATAACTTATTTACTACCAATATGAATTATGTATAATCCTTCTAAGCGCTTACATAGAGAATAATACTGTCCAAATTAAACAAAAAACAAAAGAGGCAAAAAAGTTAGCAGAAAGCTAATTACTCGAGAACCTACTTTGAATCCAATTTTTAGTTTTTTTTTACGAAAGACGCAAAAAGAAAAAAACTAGCTTATGGGATTTTCCTTTATCTACTTTTCAATCAACTTCTTAATAAGATATGGTATTTATTCTATTTTATATTAGTATGTATAATGCTTATGGGATTTTCCTTTAACATTCTATTTGTTTCGACAGAAAATATTTTTCTTAAAAAAATATTTTATACGGAGAATATTTTTCTGTGTTTGGTTGTGACTTTAAAAATAATGGTACTAGTGATTGTGGTAGTGCTAGTACTGGTGGCGGTAGTTGAAGTGATGGTGGTGGTGGTCGTAGTAGTGGCGGGGGCATTGGCAGTGATTGCAGTAGTGGTAGCTGTTGTGATGGTGGTAGTGGGTGGTGATCCATGATGCATGAATACTTCAAAATAGACCTTGTACATGTATTGAATACTTATGGAATGACCAATATACTTAAATGCGTATCGGATATGCCAAATAAGTATCTTATAATTTTTTTTTTGAATTTTGGATATGGCTCGGATACGTTAGGTGATACAGCGAGATACGTGAGGGATATGTTGGGGATATGAGAAGGATATGTTGGGAATATGCGAGACTCTAATTTTTTTTTTTATAGTTTTTATTGTTTTTGGTATTTTTTTTTTGTTTTTTTCTAATTTGTTACATGTTATACTATGTTAACTCTAATTTGTGAGAAAATTGTGATTTAATCTTAGCTGTTATGTTGTGATTTATAATGTTTTGATTACTTGTCATGTATTAAATGTTCAATTGCAATAACGAAATGAATTTACTCTTTCATTTTGTTTTATTTTGATAAATACTATAATACTAAAAATCATAAAAATAATATTTTTCAAGAACATATCTTGGCTCTATTCGTGTCCTACTTTTTTAAATTTTTTTGAATCGTCATATCTGTATCGTAGCATGTTCGTATCACATATCCGTATTAGTTCTTCATAGCTCAAGGGAAAAGGAATAATTAGAACACAAATAGAATGGATCTTTAGCAAAATTTATTAATTCTCAAAAGAATATAAATATTAAATGCAATTTTGCAAAGAAAAAATATGTACCTTTTTTTGGAATTAGAGTGAAAAACCTAAACAGGCTGGAATGTGCAACCAAAATTTGAAGAGCCAAGGTTTCATAAGTTTTTTTTTTGGTGAAGAGAAGGCCTCTGATGATGCAAAAATGTTGTGACCGAATGCCAAAGGTGCAAACTGAATGTCGCCTGAGGTGCGAAATAATGGCGGCTAAGGCTCAAGTGAGTGTTAGGGTAACGAGGAGGATGGAGAAGGTGGTATGGAAGTTGTGCAATGGTTGCGAAGCTTTGTGACTGGTGCGATGGTTGTGAAGAAGTTGGAATGGCGCGTAAGGTTTCGGGTTTGGGTCGCAATGGGGATGGTGGCCGCCAAAGGTGGTCGCGTTTTCTAAATGTAGCTAGATTTTTGGAGGGGTCGCTGGAATGGCGGTCTCTGGTTTTTTGGATCTCTTGTTGTCTAGATCTCTGGTTGTTTGAATGGTATGGTGGATGCCATGCGAGATTTTAGCAATGGTGGAGGTTTTGGAGTTTCTAGCTGTGTGGAAATTGTTGGTGATGGAGGGTTTCGGATCTAGGGAAGGGATAGGAAGACGAAGTTGGAGGTGGGATGCTTAACTGGTGCAAAAATGGTGGGTAGAGTTTTGGAGAAGATGTTTTTTGTTTTCTTTTTTTCCACACCTCTATTTTTTTTATTTTTATGAAAACAAGAGACACCAACAAAATAAAAAATAAAATAAAAAACTATTTTTCTCACTACTAAGTTGATGCAGGACGATCATGATCTATGCTTTTATGATTTTTCCTTTCTTGTCCTCGATTGTTTGAAGATGATATTCGAATCCTTGTTAATAGTGTTCAAATCAACAAATCGATGCCCTAGAGGGCTAGTAGGGATGATTTCGGCACCCATAGAAGAGATCGCAACGACAAAAAAACAGATAAGAGGCTCCAAATCGTGATTTGCGAAGAACAATGCATTGGCGTTGAAATTATGGAAACAAATCAAAAAAAAAAAAAATAGCAAACAATCGAGAACAAGAAGGAAAAAGTCATGGAAGCATAGATCGGGACTATTCAATCATCTAATTGGGCTGATAGTCGCTTTGATAGGTGGTTCACCTCTGCATGTTGTACCTTTATTGGCGGTAATCTTGTCACTTGGCGAAGTAAGAAACAGACTTGGCATAGTAAAAAATAAACTATTGTTACCTGTTCCAGTGCTGAAAACCAGTATCATGCCATGGCCCATACTGCGTCTGAAATGTTGTGGGTTCGTTATCTTCTTTATGACTTCGGCATCACGTCTTATCGTCTTATGGAGATGCTTTGTGATAATCAAGCGGCCATATTTCTTGCTAATTAACCCGGTGTTCCATGAGCACACTAACATATTGAGGTTGACTACCACTTTATTCGGAACTTGATGATGACGAAGTAAATTGTTACTCCAAATGTTCATTTAGAAAATCAATTGGGTGATATTCTTATCAAACCGTTAGCTGCTTTTTGTTTCCAGTGACTTCTTTCCAAACTGGGCATGCTTGATCTCTATGCTCCAGCTTGAGGGGGAGTGTTAGATTGTTAGATGATTACTTATGTATGTTAGGGTCATTTTGTAATTAGTTTGGCGTTTCTCATATAAATATTAGTGTGGTGTAGAGGTGAAGTTAAGGCTCATTATTCTCCTAATAATATTCTCTTGGTCTCTTTTCTTCTTTCTCTCCTTTAACCCTAAATCACTACTTTGTTATTCTATTCATTGTGTTAAACAGATAACATTAGGTTGAATGAAGGCGTTAAACCCTAATGGGGCACACAACAGTTTATTTATATATTAGCGAGAACACACAATAAGATACGGTGTGCCCAACCACACTGGATGACAATAATAATAAAGCTAACACATAAAGCTAACACATAAAGCTAACACCCTCCTTAAGTTAGAGCATATATATCTAATATGCCCAGCTTGTCACATATGTATCGAACCTGAGGACGCGGAACAGACTTAGTGAAAATATCCGCCAATTGCTTTCCAGTACGAATGGATCCGAACACGATCACACCGTTCTGATACTCGCGTCGAATGAAACAACAATCGACCTCGATATGTTTCGTGCCCTCGTGAAACACGAGATTTGTGGCAATATACACTGTAGATTTATTATCACACCACAGTTTTATTGGACCATGGTAAGGATCACCCAACTTACTAAGCAACTGACGGAGTCATAAAATCTCATATGTAGCCATAGCCATAGCCTGATATTCAACTTCTGCACTCGACCTAGACACCACGTCCTGCTTTTTACTTTTCTAAGAGATAAGATTGCCACTAATAAATATAGAGAATCCGGAAGTTGACCTCCGATCAATGAGACATCCCGCCCAGTCAGCATCAGAATATCTTTCCATCATAAAGTGACCATGATCACTGAAATTTATCTCCTTGCCAGGATTATTGTGGAGATATCGTAGAATTCGAACAACGGTGTTCCAATGTGGAACCCGAGGTGTAGTTATGAACTGACTCACCACACTCACAGAATAGGCTATGTCCGGTCTTGTCATTGTTGTCAGATAGTTCAACTTTCCAATCATTCTCCTATATCAGTCAGGATGAGAAAAAACATCTCTCTCATCAGGAAGAAGTTTGACACTCGGGTTCATAGGTGACTCAACCACCTTTGCTTGCAGAAGCCCTGCATCAGCTAGAATATCTAGTATATACTTCCTCTGAGAAATGAAGATACCCTTCTTGTCTCGTGCCACCTCAACCTCGAGGAAGTATTTCAATCCCCCTAAGTCTTTAGTTTGAAACCGAGATTTCAAAAATTGCTTCAACTCAGAAATGCCTATGACATCATCACCTGTGATAACAATATCATCAACGTAAACCACGAATAGAATACATCAAGCAAATGAGCGCTTATAGAACACAGTGTGGCCTTTTCTGGACTGTAAAAGGCCAAATTGATGCATAACCATACCAAATCGACCAAATCACGCTCGTGGAGACTGCTTTAAGCCATACAGGGATCGATGTAGACAACAAACCAGCTGGGACCCCCCTTGAGTGACAAAATCTAGAGGTTGCTCCATATGGACTTCTTCCTGCAAATCGCCGTGAAGAAATGCATTCTTCACATCAAGCTAATACAAAGGTTAATGATGAGTAGCAGCCATAAACATAAAAGGCGAACATATGCCATCTTGGTGACCGGGGAGAAGGTCTCAAAATAATCAACCCCATACATCTGAGCACACCCCTTGGTAACGAGATGGGCCTTCAAGCGGGCAAAAGAACCAACAGGGTTAACTTTGACCGTAAACACCCATTTGCATCCAATAGCCTGCTTACCGTCCGGCAGAGAAACAAGAGACAAGGTAGAGGTGGAATCAAGAGTATGCATTTTCTCCAACATAGCACCCTGCCATCCAGGGTCAGCTAATGCCTCAGAAACAGTACGAGGAATAACGGCCTGATCCAAAGTGGCTATACAACCCTGTAAGGGTGTTGAAAGTCCCTTGTAGAAGGTAGTATATAGTGGGTGATCCCTGCAAGTCTGATAAGATTTTCGAGTAGCAATAGGAGCATCACTGTTAGGAGAAGAAATACTAACCGTGGGAAGAGGATTCTCAGACGAGGACATGAGCTCAGCAGAGGAGAGTTCCAATAGAGCTGATGAAGTGGATGGAGAAGGTGGAGAGGACTCTTTAGTAGTAGGAATACCTGCAGGAGAAGAGGAAGGCAAACGAGACACAAAGAAATGAAGACTTTCAAGATCAAACCTCTCAACACCCGACACAACCGAAGATGACGTAGAAAAGAAAGGAGTAGACTCCACAAACACAACATCCCGAGAGACTAGGAACCGATTTAGTGATGGACAAAAATAGTGATACCTCTTCTGAGTCTTAGCATAACCAAGGAAAATGCACTTAACAGCACGAGCATCCAATTTTGTCCGCTGGGAATGGATATTCTGAACATAACAAAAGTACCAAAATATTCTCAAAAGTAGTGAGAAAGGGCTCTTCAAGTGACAAGCAGTCAAAATGGCATGCCCCCATAATTTCTTATGTACTTACATCTGAAACAAAAGAGCACGAGCAGTTTTCATAATATGGCGATTCTTGCGCTTAGTTACACCATTTTGCTATGGGGTAGCGGGGCAAGAAGTCTGATGAACAATACTATGAGTACACATAAAATTCTTCATCGGGGTGGAGAGATACTCACTACCATTATCACTACGCAAACATTTCACTTGAGTTTGAAACTGGGTTTGTATTTCCATACAAAATGAGGAGAAAATAAAAATTACTTCAGATTTATGTCGCATAAGATATAAAAAAGTGACACAAGAATAATCATCTACAAATATGACATAATAATGAAATTCGAAAACAGACTCGACAGGACACGACCCCCAACATCAGAATGGACTCAAGAAAAAGGAGCCGAAGCTCGTTTATTGACTCGTGGAAATAAAGGCCTATGCAGGTGCTTTGCCAACCGACACGACTCACATTCAATATGAGAAATAGAACGAAAATTAGGACAAAGACTATACAAACTGGATATAGACGGGTACCCAAAACGACAATGAGCCTCAAAGCTAGGAGAAGAGACTATTGAGAAGGTCTTAGCAGCCACCTTCTGCACCAAATATAGCCCACCAGAAACTCGACCTCTACTGATAATCTTCTTCGTCGTAAGATCCTGAAAAACACAACCATCAGGATAAAAAGTCATACAGTAGTTGAGATCATTAGTGAGCTGACTGGCTGATAATAAGTTAAATGAATTTTCAGGAGTATGTAAGACATTAGTTAGGGTTAAGGACGGCGTGAGAGTGGCAACTCCACGCCTCTTAACCGGTAAAGAAGATCCATTAGCCACAAGGACACCACGATGTCTAGGAGTCACCTGATAGTCAGATAATATACCTGCGGAACCAGTCATATGGTAGGAGGCACCTGAATCAATCACCTAAGCAGATGGGGTAGTCACCAAATAGGCATTGGGATTACCTGCAAAGGTAGCGGCAACATGATCGGAAGGACCAGCAACCTGAGACTGAATATACTGCTCATATTCAACTGGTGTCATCTCAACAAACTGCTTCTAAGATGAAGAAGATGATTCTGCCTGAGAGTGATCAACAGTATCATTGGCTACTGGAGAAGGTATTGCATGTAATTTATAACACTCACTACGAATATGTCCCTAAATACCACAATAGTGACAATGACGAGTCTCACGAACATCTCCTTCTCGTCCCCCATATCCACCGGTCCGACCTCCATCATGGCCCCTACCACGGCCACAACCACGGGCTCCACTGCCACCTCGATAAGCAACAAAAGCGGATTGGTCACTAATATCGGGCGAAGACGGGTGTCATATCGGCGCATTGAACGACTCACTCAATGGAAAGTCTCAGACAAGGTGGGAATGTCAGTGCCAACAAGAATCTAGGAACGAGCCGTGTCATATTCAGAATCTAAACTGGCCAGAAAACACTCCACTATAATTTGCATATGTTGGTCCTGAAATTTACTGAGCGAATTGATGAAGGAAAGAAGCTTATTAAACTCGTCAACAAGTACTTTAAATCTCATAAAGTCTCCTGAAAGGGACGACCGGTCTGTTGAGAGTGAAAAAATTCTCGCATCACATCATCGAGGCGCGATAAATCATTGGTGGCTGAATACATATCCTTGAGAGTCCCCCAGATTTCTTTCATCATATCGGCGCTTATAACCAAGACCTTGACATTAGGGTCCATTGAATTCATGATCTGACTAAAAAGATGAGCATCATCTCGCACCCACATCTAGTAGGTAAGTGAATTAACATCTGAAGCATCGTCATATAAGTGGGAATCCAATTCCATTCCTTACAGGAATTTCAACACATTCTTCCGCTACAAAAGATAAGCAGAAACTCTGTCAAGCTTCTCATCGACAAGCCGAGTGGAAGAAGAGAATACCTTAGTTCTCATTGGTCGCCCGGTATCCGTAAGGGACTCATTAGTCCCAGAAGTCCGGGTAGTAGGCCTATCTCCCTCCGATGACATTCTTGTTCAAATACCAGACAACTCACAAACAAACAACCCTCACTGCATTAACAAGAACCGAACAACACAGAACCTTTTGTTGGATTGAAAACAATCTATTTCACAGATGATTGAAGGGACGCAGTGAGGGAGAAATAGAGAGAAGGAAGACTGCCGAGTGTCTTGTTGACATATCGGTGAGGGTTTGTGAAGTTTTGGTGGGAGAGAGAGAGAGAGAGAGAGAGGGTCATGAGTGAGAGAAAGAGGGCTGTCGGCGCCGAAGGAGGTTGTTTGCAAGGTTTGGTGGTGCGGTGAAGGTTTAGTTACTGTTTGGGTGGTCGGCTAGGGTTTTAAGGACTGTTGGTGATTGGTAGTGACTGCTTTGGAGATCTGGTGGCTGTTGGCGATGGTTTTGGTGGGGCGGCGAGGTGTCGGCGAGAGTTGTGGTGGAGGTTTGGTGGTCCGGCGACTGTTTGGGTGGTCGGCTAGGGTTTTGGGAACTGTCGGTGGCTATCGACGACTGTTGTCGGTTTAGTGGGTTTCGATGCTAGAGGTGGTGGCTTTGGTGGGTTTTGGCGCTGGAGGATAAGGCTTGGGTGGCGGCGGCTAGGGCTGGAGGTGTGGCAGTGAATTTCAGTGGGTTTCGGCGCTGGAGGTGGCAGCTTGGGTGGTTGGTGGCTAGGGTTAGGGTTCAAGGAGGAGCTGTCGGCGGTGGTGGCTTTGATACCATGTTAAACAGAAAATATTAGGTTGAATGAAGGCCTTAACTCTAATGGGGTACGCAACGATTTATTTATATACTAGCGAGAACATACAATAATAAGATACAGTGTGCCCAACTACACCGGATGATAATAATAATAAAGCTAACACATAAAGTTAACACATTGCGCGTGCGTGTGTGGTGGTCTCCATTTCTAGAAGTTATTTTGGGGTTGAGGAAGAAATTTTTATACCTAATAGTCATCATAATAGGAAACAAGACATTTGGATTAATTTCAAGGTTCAACCGTGCCTAATAAAGTGGCATTATAGGCATAAAGTGGAATTAGCCTATGAATAAAATTATGAGTTTAAATGCTCTCTCTCTCTCTCTCTCTCCCCGTGTGTGTTTCGTCCCTTTCTATCAATTTTTGTTCTCTTCTTCTATCTTCTTTTTTTTTTTTGTCTTGAACTATTTCTTCTTTGTTGTATTATCTCTTGCCTCTCTTGCCTCTGTTGCTCACATGTGTCTCTTTTCTTTTAGTTTCCTTATTGCTTTTCGTCTTTATTGTTTAGAGTATTTCTCTTCATTTTTGCTATCCTTTTAAAGCTCTTTTTCTCTCTTGTATTGCCATTTTTTATTCTTCTCTTATTGCTCTACTCTCCCTGTTTCTTATTCTTGTTCTCCGCAGCTCATTTCCCAGCCCTGTGATATAGATAGGCTGTTAAATCAAACATTGCTCGGGAATCTGTGCAACTCTAAACACAGATAGTGGCATTGCATTGATGGAGGCTCTACCATCCAGAAATGAATGTTTAAACTCAAATTCATTAGTTACCACGGGAACATAAAGCGGTCTACCATGGCGATAGGAGACACTTTTTGCCCTCCAAGTTTGAACTTTTTTTTCCCTCATTCCCTCAAATTTGTGATCGTTATATTCCGTCAAAATAATTTATTGGCAAAAACATCGGTAATGATTCACTCATATTGAGGTCTTATTGTGGTTATACCATTCCTATTTATTCACATTTTTCTATGTTAATGCGAGCATCACCATTGTCTTAGATAACAAATTTTCCACCAGTGCTAAACCTACTACTATTGCCCCTAAAATCAACCTCCATCACCACCTCCACAATGCCACCACAACTAGAGAGATGAGGTGGATCAGGTGGTGGTTTAGCGTATTACAATTACAATCATCATAACTAAGAAGATCAGAGTGAAAAATAGAAGATGATGGCAGCCATGGTGTGAGCCATCCTTTTTTACTTTTCTAATCTTTTTCGAGTTTTTTTTGCATTTTGGTTTTTTTTCCCCATTTATTTTAGCGTGTTGGTGATCAGTATTTTAATCATTTTTGATTTGGAAGTAATTTCGATTTTGAACTGGAGTTTTGTTTTGAGAAGTTTTGATGGTGGGCTTATTTTAGGAGTGAAGAAGGTGCAGGTGATGTGGTGCTAGCTGTGAATTTTGTTTATAGATGATGTGGTGGTGCATCTGTTTTAAGCAAAGTGTGCGCAAAAGGTAGTATTGGTGGTGATTTTGTCATATGTTGACAATGTGACGATGAGTCTTGTTGTAGAGAAGTTATTAGATAGTAGTGTTTACAACGACTTTATTGATTGCGGGAGTAGAAGTGGTGCTAGGTTTTATTCAGACAGGATGGATATGAAAATGCCATCGCAACACGACCAATTGATTGAGATGGAATTACATATTGAAATGGTAGGTACAATTGAAATTTCAATTATTCCCGTTGAGAGTCTAGCATTGCGCGATGATTAGTCATGGTGTATGTCTTATCTTCTTGTAGTGTCGAAGGGGAGAGAGCCTTTTTCTTTAGAGCAGGTCTAGGGTGCCAAAGCCAACGGATTAGATAGGTAGGCAATTGTAACTATAAAAACAAAAGTTATATTTTAAAACTTAAAGAGGGTGAAAAGTATAAATTATTAGTGGGTTGTTATTAGAAGCCCAACTTTCTCCTCTCTTGTTAATATAATTTGCATTAATTACTGATGTAAATGGTCCGTTGAACTCCCTTCATACTCCACACCTACTTTCTCCTTCATAAATTTACTCTCTACAGCACTTAGTTGCAAGCTAAAAGGGTTTCCTAAACCTTACCTGATGCCATTTTTATGGTTTGAGTTGTATGTATACTCTCCTGATAATTAGTTGCAATTCCAAGGAATAAAAGAACGCCTATTTGAAGGCTGCTTCTCTGCAATGGAAGCAGTAGACTTCGTGTTTTTGCTACTATCAATGATTAGTTCTAACTCTTAGTTTTGTGTCCAGTTCTCATCAGTCATCACTACTATATCTAGAGATGGAATTGAGAGAACAAACTAGGTCTGAAAATTTTCAGGAGGGGTGAATTTAGACAGTGGTATGTTCGATGTTTCTTCTATGAATTTGGCTGTGCATATATGTGGAAATCAGCTTGCTTCACAGTCATTAACCTGTAATAATGCCCTACTTAAGATACATTCATATGCAATCTTTGGTTCTCTCGTTCACAGAGAAAGTATTGAAAGTGTTGTACACATAACGTAGGGTTGAAGCTTGATATTGTCTTTGAACCGCTAATGACTATATTGTCTCATTATTCTTATCATTTATAGGTTCAACATTGTCTCATTTTTCTTATCATTTATAGGTTCAACACAACAGACTTCTTGTTGAGGTTGCGAGGAAAAAGGCTGATGCTGGTTGGAGATTCTATGAACCGGAACCAGTTTGAATCACTACTATGCCTTCTTCGTGAAGGCCTAAATGATAAGAGCAGAATGTATGAAGTCCATGGATACAGAATAAGCAAGGGAAGAGGTTATTATGTCTTCAAAATTGAGGTAACTAAAAAATCTGTTCCTTGTTCCCTTGTTATGTGGACTACTACCTGATTAAGGTTGTTCTAAAGTGTATGAAGAGGGATTTTTTTCTCATTGAGGAAGTGGTAAGATTCTTTGTCTGTAGATTGGCCATTATAACGGAAATTTACAGTTACGGACGCATGGTTGCACCTGTAATGTTGGAGTTATAGTAATTTCTATGTATTATTAGAAGAGTACCCATGAAATTTCTGCCTGTATGCTTTTTAGGAAAAAGTGCCAATCAAACGTACATACAAATGGTACTCAGGAAACATGCACTCAAAATTGTAGTCACATCCAAAAAAAATGCTTGGGCAGGACTATGACTGCACGATCGAATTTGTGCGATCGCATTTCCTTGTCAAGGAAGGAATTCGAATTAATGCACGAGGAAACTCAAATCCGACTCTTTCTATAGACCGCATCGATAAGTCAGCTAACAAATGGAACCGGGCTGACATTCTAGTCTTCAATACAGGGCACTGGTGGACTCATGGAAAGACTGCTAGGGGGTATGTAACCACTCAACAATCCTCTCTTTGAGGTGTTTATGTTCAAATTGAAGTTATTTTGTTCCCTTTCTGTTTTATGGGTTCCTTTTTTTCTCAGTATTTTCTTTGAAACTTTATTCCTTTAGTCTTGTTCTGTTTTGGGCAAAATTTGTTGTATTTTTTCAGCACAAACTTGTTTTAATTAATTCATTTAATGGTGTCTAAGTGGATTCAGAAAATACAGGAAAAAATGTCCTGAAAAAAGGACTATTATCCTAGAAAACAATATCCCAAATTTTTATCGGGAAGTTGTTTTCCATTGCCTGCGAAAGTCTACGAAGGATGAACTCATTTATACAAGGAAATGCCTCTCTTCATGTGGTGTCTCCTTATGCAAGGGTTCTTTCTTCTTTACCATTGATCTATTGTTTTTTTGGATAGATTGATATACATTGTTGAGTTCATTTTCTAACAGCTTAAGTTTTTGAGACAATTAATGACTTAACATGGTATTAAATCTCTGGTTTCACGAGTTCTTGAGTTCAAGTCTCGTGACATGTGTTTCTCTGTTATATTTGTTATTGTGCACTATGTATTGGTGCACATGTTCAGTTCAATTTATTTGCCTCTTCACGTGCAAGACAGGATCGCATGGGAGGTGAAGTGTTGGGTAGTTTGATATATATTGTTGGACCCATTTTATAATAACTTTGCTTTTGGGACAATTAATGACTTAAGTTAGAAAATGGGCTCAACAATATATATTAAGTTATTTAACACTCCCACTCATACGCGACCCTGTATTCACACGTGAAGAGGCGAAAAGACTGAACTGAATGGGTAAACCAGCCCACAGTGCACAATAACAAATATAACAGTAAAATATATCACGAGACTTAATTCTAAGATCTCGTAAAACTAGACCTTTAATGCCATATTAAGCCACCAATTGTCCCAACAGCTTAAGCTATTAGGAAATGGACTCAACAATATCTATCAAGCTATCGAACATGCATCACATTTATTTTTGGTGTAATTTTTGTTGTAATTGCTTTTTGTTGAAAATTATGGTTTGATTTTCATTGGAATTTCTTTGTTTATTATTATTTTTTTTGTGAAAAAAGGAATTTTATGTCGAGTGGTATTTATTTATTGTTACATCTATGCACAATTGCACATTGATCACGGGGATTTGTAATTTGTGCTAATGTTTATTTTACTGAATAAGGACCATTTGAAAATGATTCCAAACCAAAAAAGTAAAAACACTAACACATACATCTATGTTGTGAATAAAAGATCAAATATTATTGTCATCAAAGAAACTTTTTGTAGGAATAAAGTTTCTGCTTGGATTTTTCTTGTGTTTTGTTGTGTTGTCTCTCCATGAAATTTATGAAGCCTTGTGATAATTTTGTTGTTAAGGAAAAGTCATTTCTTTATTAGGGGAAAAAATGTCTATTGTGCTTGTATGGATGGCTCTTGTCAAGTTTTTTTTTTGAATCATAATGCAACAGATAATAAACTTCGTCAAACCAAATTTAGTGCATATTATGTTAATTCTCTGGTAATGTCTCTATATATAAACATTGTGTATATAACATTTCAGTGATAAAGTTAAATCTCTGTAAATCCACTCTAACAGTCATTCTTCCAGGTTGCCACTTCGGTCAAGATAAATGAAGCCATGTAGAAAACTAACTGAGGGGTTGGCTGGTACAGGAAAAATTACTATAAAGAAGGTGATTATATATATCCTCGGTTTGATGCCATGGAAGCTTATAGGAGGGCAATGAAGACATGGGCACAGTGGGTCGATAGGAATTTAAATCCAGAAAAGAAGTTGGTCTTTTATCGTGGGTACTCCTCTGCCCATTTCAGGTATTTTCATTTTACTTTTTCTTTTTCTTTTTCGTTTCATTTTTTTGATTGCATTTGATCATTACTTCATTTGATTTACATGAAACTGATTGAATATTGAAGAGAGAAGTGGGGGTTCATGTTTCACATTATTTGGATAAAGAACATAAGTATTCAACCTCTTCGGCAGTTAGGCTGTGTTTGGCAAAAACATGTTTTTTGCCTTCTTTTCCTTTTTATCCAAAAAGCTAGGAAGATAAAAAAAAAAGGTCATTTCCAACCTAGATTTTAAGAAACTTATTTACTGGTTTTTTCACGTCGTCTCCTTTGGCAATGTGAAGAAGCTTTTTAGCCATTTTATATGTGGAAATGATGAGTTTGACCTTCATTAATTGGCACTACAATTGGTCTGTAATATTTAATACGAACAATTTTTCCTTTTGTACCAGCATTTGGATCTGCATAGAGAAAAGCTTTAAAAAATGACTTTTTGGCTTTTTTCTTTTTTATCCAACCAAACAAACTACGCCATCTTTGTGTGTGCATGTATGGTTTTTTCTATTTTATTTTTTATTTTTTTAAGGCATCTAAACGGGTTTTGCTTGAACCCTGTCATATTATTGTAGGTGTATCAAGGTGCTATAACCATTTGATAAGTAAGAAGCTAGTTATTCTGTATAATGTTACCTTACCTTAGACCTTAGCAGCTAAAAAAGACTGCAATTTTATTTGAAGAACATCAGTTTAGGTAGACATAGAAAAGATTTGAAATGTGATCCAGGTTCATGTTGTGCTGAACAAAGAATTCAATTACTTGATGGCCCTCGAAACATGATATTTGGTCACATTCCCCAGATGCACCCGTGATGCTGCTAAAATGTATTCGTCAGTGTTAAAACCGTATTACTTCATGTATGCATTATGTACTTTGTCAAGTCTCCAAACCTCGGCCTAAATTCCTTTTTCGTTTCTTTTCCCAGCCAAGTCATTCATTCATTGATTCTCATTCTTCTTTTCTTTTTTAACTTTTTCTCGTATATGGATTCTTGACACAGAGGTGGCGACTGGGATTCAGGTGGCACATGTAATGGGGAGACCGAACCCATCTTAAGGGGTGCTGTCGCCAATGCCTATCTTTTGAAGATGAAGGTAGTGGAGGAGGTGATTCGAGAAATGAAGGTACCCGTCATACTATTGAATGTGACAAGATTGACCAGTTTCCGCAAGGATGGCCACCCGTCTATCTACCGTAAGAATGTGATTGATGGGAGGAAGGTGAAGGTGGTCTCCACCAGGCGCCAAGATTGCAGCCATTGGTGTCTCCCCGGTGTCCCTGATGCATGGAATGAGCTTATCTATGCCACTCTGGTGTTTCGGCAAACATCTACAATGCATTTGTAGTTGTTTTAAACTTTTAACAAACTGAGAACTAAACTTTTAATGAACTGAGAACCTGTTCCAGACGGGTCTACTCTGGACCAACCTGGCACGGTAATATTCATTCATGAGATCCGCACACTAAGGGCCTGATTGGCAACTAGCTTAAAAGTTATTTTTATTATTATTATTATTATTATTTTTTGCATTGTTAGTCAAAAAGGCTAAATTAGGTTAAAAATAAGTTTGATAAATTAACTTTTAAGTTAGTTTTTTTGAAATTTGTTAATTTGGAAAAAAGTTAGCTTTTTGGCTTTTTATTCTGATTAGACAGTATTGCTTTTCTACATAGTTGATAAAAACGATTATATACTGTTAATATTAATAGTAAATAAGCTATTAATTAGAGATATTATTGTCTTTTACAATATAATTCGCGTTTGCATAGAATATTTTAAAAATTACTGTTTTGATTTGATATTTTGATTTTTTGACAATTTTTTTTGCCAAACAAACTAATTTTTGTGTGTTTTTTAGAAAAAAAACTAAGAAACTTGAATAGTCAATCAGTCTCCTAAGATAGAGGACACTAAGATAGCGCACACTAGGAGCGTCGTTGGACTGACTATATGAAATGTTAGCTTCGCTTGGTTATTTTTACCTAGTTCACTTTCATGTTAGCAAAATAATTGGTTTGTTTAGAAGTTACTATTGCTTTGTGGGAAAGTTAGAAAATATTTTCTATAAATTTTGAACTTTTAGAAATTACCATTTTTGTAGGAAACAGAGAATATATTGTGTCTAAATTTTGGAAATGTTTTAGAAATTACCATTTCATTGTAGAAAATTTGTGAACTATAGGCAACAGAGAAAAAAAAACCCACTTTTGTAAGAAATCTAGAAAATACTTTCTATGTATTTTTGAAAATCTTAGAAACTTCTTTGCTCTTGAGATTTGATGAACTTATTGTGAGATTTGAAATGTAAATTACCTGTTATTGATTTTGTTGGCTAGTGAGGATGTCTTCTGGAGATGCTGGAGGTCCTGGCAGTGGTGTTGAAGATGTAAGAACCGATCTAGTGAGGAGCTTTAGAAGGATCCACCAGTTAAGTTGACTGCTAAAATGTCGAGGCAATTGGTTGTACTTAGTTCCATGTTGACTAGATAGCCAAGTGTTGCAAGGATAGAAGCAAATTTTGATGATGAGTTTTTGGATGTTGAGAGAGATCCCATGGGAGAGCCCATTTTGAGGGGCTGTGAGAGTGTCGAGGCTGCAAGAGTTGCTAGGTAGGAGGATGCATTCCTCGTACTATTAACTAAAGAAAAGGACAACAATAGAGCAATCTTGCCCGACTGACTTTGGATTGTGTTAGCAGTCTATTACTGTCATCCTATCAGCAACTAGACTGGGAACCACAATTGTAAAGATTGTATAATCTTGGATTTCACTCTTTTTATTTCTTTGAGGGTGGGATTGTTTTACCCGTATGGCCATAGAAATGGAACTATTAGAGGTGCATGGGCCTCTTGGATGGATAAATTTCGATTGACTGTCGAGTTGAGAAGCTGTCTTACCCTCCCTTGCCTTGTTAAACAATTGGTTCCCTGAGACCAACACTCTATGCTTGCGTGACTACGAGCTTGATCATGGGAATTAGATTTGGGGTTAGCTTCTTATTTTGAGAAAGATGACGCTTACGAAAGTCACGGTCCTGATAGTCATTACAAAGCTATAGTTGAGGGTTAAGTGATGTGTATTCTTTTGAACTTGGCGTACACTACCTTCCTAGGTGGCGATCATTGGGTTCTTTTGGCAACTGCGAGGTGGGACTCAAATTAGGGTTTGAATATATTTTTCAAGTTTCAAGGGTTCTTTGGGATGTTTTGCTGTCGAGTTCTCGAGTTTTTAATCAAAGTCATACAGTTCTTTAACCACCCTTTTGTTCTATTTCATCTTTGAGGACATTCGGGCAATGTTAGTCAAAATAGAGTGTCTATAGTTGTCTTTTGCTTTTTTGAAAAAAACTCACATTTTGAGGAAATTTGTTCAATTGAGGGGATTTTAGCCCTAGATTTGGGCTCTAACTAGGAATCCAGTTGGCAAAAATTGGTTACAAGGAGACCAAATCAATTGGCCTAGGAAGGTAGTAGAGAAATCTAAGAATCAAGGTTCACATTTTGAGGAAGAGATGAATGGAAAATGTTGGAATCTTAGGGTTTAGTAATTTAATGAGAGGAATTTGATGTGATTGATTTGATATATATATATATATATATGTATATATATTAATTATTTATTTATTTATTTTTTTATAAAAAAACCTGAAGCTTCATGGAGTGGGCCCCACATGGCTCTCCAATATTTGTCTGTCTATCTATACGTATGTATGTATCAAGAAAAATCAATTAGTAAATATCATAGTGGCTTTATGGAAAAACAAATATTTGAGAGACTACTTAGGGTACAATTATCGAGAGTTAATGAATGATAAGGACTTTGAATGTATTTTAGTGGGAAATGATGAGCTCTACCATGTAATGGTGGTGTTTGGTATTATTGAAATTAGTATCTTACAAATTGTAATTTTTATTAAAAGTTATGGGTATTTGGTAAAAATTATAAATTATAGCTAAAATAAAAAAAATAGTTATAAGTTGTAGTAGAAGTTGTGGATCTTTGAAAAAACTTGTAACTTATAGTTAAAATTAGTAGTAGAAAGCTAAAAACTATTAGCAATAGTTTCGCAAAACACCTCTAATATGCAATTCATCTTGAATTTGGGCCTTTTGGGCCAAAATTGTAATTATTAAGAAGTTAAGAATTAAAATTTTAATTAGTGAAAATTACGGGTGATTAAGTCTTTCAAGTACAATCCAACTAGAATACAAGTGTTCTTGTTTGCTATTTTTGCTTTGCCGGTGATTCGTTGCTCGAACTTCTTGTGCATAAAACTTTATTAGATACGATTTCTAAGATATTAATGCATTCTAAATGCATCGGTGGAGTCAAAATTTTCATTCATTTTCACTTTTGTGTATGGAATCTAGATTGGACAAGGATAAGAACTTTAGCGTCAGATTTAAGCAGTCAAACGAATTTAGATTCGCTCGAATTTGGCTCATGAACTAATGCCTTCGAATGAAAATCTTTAACGAGATTTTGGAGTAAGTCACAGTTCCGATTAGTGGGACCGGATACAATATTTTTAGAGACAATTAAATTCTGAAAGAAGATGGCTTTCAATTTGCGTAAAATTCGAGGTATGGCATAATAACATTTATCAGAGTGTTCCTACGACATTTTTCTCTTTTCAAGTTAATCTCAATGATAACAAAACAAGAAGTTAGAATACAAAGGCTGTAAGGAACCTGAATCTGACCAGTAAATTGAAAATAGGTATTGCATGATATGTTTGAGACTTGAATTAGGGTACCGACTTGTTAATGTGATGTTATATAAATGTCCCTATCCAAATGTTTGATTTGAACAATGTTGCTTAAACAATTGTCCCCCTCCAAATATTATATTTGGAGTTTGTCGCTGGAATCAATGTTGCCTCCAAATGTTCAATTTTGATGTTTGTCATGCTCAAAATTTTTCACCGGTTCGTCTGAAAAGATTTGTACTTTAGATGTGGTGAATCAAAAAGCTTATCATCTCAGGTTGTTCATGCTAGCTGTGACTTTGATTAGATAAATTTTTTGGAAATTGAAGTTGCCATTAATTTTTCCTATGCTTTGTTGCAATTTTGAAAATAATAGTGTAAGTGATTGTGGTAGTGTTAGTATAAGTGGTAGTGGTGGGAGGTGGAGGCAATGGCAAATGTGGCAATGGTGGTGGATGATGTGGTGGGGGGGGGGCAATGGTGGAAGATGTGGTGGTGGAGATAATGGCAACAGTGGTGGTGAGAGATGGTTGTGGTGGCAGCAATGGTGGTCGTATCTATGGTGGAGTAGTAGTGAGACATGGTGGTGGTGATGGTGGCGAGCAATGGTGGCACAAGTGTTTTAAGTAGGGTGGCGATGGTGTAGAGCTGATGTATGTTAGGTTTATTATAATAATAATAATTATTATTATTATCTGGTGTGGTTGGGCATACCATATCTTATTATGTAGTTTCGTTGTTTTATAAATAAATAGTTGCATACCCTATTGGGGTTAATGCGTCTTCATTAAGCTTAATACTATGTAATTAACATGGTATCAGAGCCATCACCGACAATAGCTCCTCCTTGAACCCTAACCCTAGCCGCCGACCACCCAAACCTCATCCTCCAACGCCGCCACCCACCAACGCCATCATCTTCAGCACTAAAATCCACCCGACCAGCCTCCAACAGTTGCCAAAATCCTAACCCTCGCCACTGACCATGCCAGTCTCATCCTCCAGCGCTGAAACCTACCACAGCCACCACCTACAGCGTTGAAACCTACCACAGCCACCCCCTCTAGCGCCGAAACCCACAACCCAGCCTCCAGCAGTTGCCGACAGGCGCCGAAACCCACCAAAGCTACCATCTCTAGCGCCGACAACCCCATACCAGTTCACTATAGTCGCCGCCAGACCTTGACGTCAACCAAACAAGTGGCCGCCACCCAAACAGTTGCCGAAACCCACCAAAACTCCACTAAACCATCGCTATAGTCACCAATCGGGCCCCAAAACCAGTTTTCGACCATTTAAATAGTCACCGGAACCCTAAAAAAATTTGCCGAAAAGGTCGCCGAAAAAAGTCGACAGTTGCCAGAAAAAGTTACCGAAAAAAGTCGACAGTTGCTGGAAAAAGTTGCTGAAAAAAGTCACTGGTTGCTGGAATAGTCGCACAGGTCTCAACAGTCCTACTTTCTATTCAATGGCCTACTTTCTATTCAACAACAAGTTCTGTGTTGTCCAATTTGTGTTGATGCAATGAGAGTTATCTGGTTGTGGATTCTCTGATTTTTTGAACAAGAATGTCACTGGAGGGCAATAAGTCTGCTACCCGAATTTTTGGGACTGCTGAGTCTCTGATGGATACCGAGGCGATCAATGAAAACTGAGGTATTGTCTTCTTCTACTTGGCTTGTCGATGAGAAGCTTGACGGTGCTTCTGTTTATCCCTTGTGGCGAAAGAATGTGTTAAAATCTTTGCAAGCCATGGAATTGGATTTCCACTTATTTGACGATGCTCCTGATCGTAGTTCTCCTAGTTATCGTACCTGGATATGAGACGATACTCGTCTTTTTAGTTAGATTATGAATTCCATGGACTGCAGTGTCAAGATTTTGGTTGCCAGTGCTGATACGATAAAAGAAATCTTGAGGGCTCTAGAGGATATCTATTCCTCCACAAATGACTTATCGCGCATTTATGACGTGATGCGAGGCTTCTTCCGTTCGCAACAGGCTGGTCGTCCTCTTCAGGGGCACTTTATGGGATTTAAAATGCTTGCCAACGAGTTTGATCGGCTTTTTCCATTCACCAGTTCCATCAGTAAGTTTCAAGAACAACATATGCAGATTCTTGTCCAGTTCGGATCCTGAATATGACACGGCTCGTTCTCAGATTCTTGCTGGGATAGATATTCCTACATTATCTGAGACTTTTCGTCGGGTGAGTCGTTCGATGCGCCGTGACGACACCCGGCCTTCCTTTGATACTAATGATCAGTCTGCCCCTGTTGCTTCTCAAGGAGGCAATGGAACTCGTGGCCATGGCCGTGCTAGGGGCCGTGATGAAAGTCGAACAGGTGGGGGAGCTCGTGAGATTCGCTCTTGCCACTATTGTGGCATCTAGGGCCATATTCACAGTCAGTGTTATAAACTGCATGAAAGAGCGTCCCCAGTGGCTAATGTTACTGTTGAGTACCCCCAGGCAGACTCGTCTTCCTCTTCTCAGAAGCACCTCGTATAGATGACCCCAGCTGAATATGAGCAGTATGTTCAGTCGCAAGTTACTAGCCCTAGTCCTCCTGCTCCTACTGCCGCTACCTTCGCAGGTAATCCTAGTGCATGTCTGGCGACTACTCCATCTGCCTAGGTGATTGATTGAAGTGCCTCCTATCATATGGCTGGTTCTGCAGGTATATTATCTGACTATCAGGTGACTCCTAGCCATCGTGGTGTTCTTATGGCTAATGGATCTTCCTTACCGGTTAAGGGGCGTGGAGTCGCTACTCCCACACCCTCCTTAACCCTACCTAATCTCTTACATACTCATGGAAATCCATTTAACTTATTATCTGTTCGTCAGCTCACTAATGATCTCAACTGCTGTGTGATTTTTTATCCTGATGGCTGTATTTTTCAGGATCTTACGACGAGGAAGATTATCAGTAGAGGTCGAGTTTCTGGTGGACTTTACTTGGTGGAGGAGGTGGCTGCTACGGCCTGCTCAGTAGTTCCCTCGCCTAGTTTTGAGGCTCATTGTCGTTTGGGGCATCCATCTATATCCAGTTTACATAGTCTGTGTCCTAGTTTTCGTTCTATTTCTCATATTGAGTGTGAGTCGTGTCGGTTGGCAAAGCACTTGCGTGTGCCTTTATTATCTCGGGTCAATAAACGAGCTTCGGCTCCTTTTTCTTTGGTTCATTTAGATGTTTGGGGGCTGTGTCCAGTAGAGTCTATTTTTTATTTTCGTTATTATGTCATATTTGTGGGTGATTATTCTCGTGTGACTTTCTTATATCTTATGCGACATAAATCTGAATTAGCATATATTTTTCCTCATTTTGTATGGAAGTTAAAATCCAGTTTCAGGCTCAGGTTAAATGTTTGCGCAACGATAATGGTGGCGAGTATTTCTCCACCTAGCTGAAGACTTTTCTTTCAACTAATGATATTATTCATCAGACTTCTTATCCCGCTACCCCACAGCAGAATGGTGTCGCTGAGTGCAAGAATCGCCATATTATGGAGACTGCTCGTGCTCTCTTATTTCAATTGCACGTGCCCAAGAAATTCTGGGGACATGTCGTGTTAACTACTTGCTACTTAATTAACCGTCTCCCCTCTCAGGTCCTTGGTGGTAAAATTTTGATGGCAGTCCTCTCTCCTGCAACGAGCCTTTTCTCTCTACCCGTGCGAATTTTTGGCTGCCTTTGTTATGTTCGTGACACTCATCCACAGCGAACAAAGTTGGGTGCTCGGGCTGTCAAATGCATTTTTTTTGGATATTTGAAGACTCAAAAGGGGTATCGCTGTTTTTGTCCATCTCTCCACAAGTTCTTTGTGTCCCGGGATGCTGCATTTGTGGAGTCTACTCCTTTCTTTTCTGCATCAGATTCAGTTGTGTCGGGGAGTGGGCGATCTGATATTGAGCATCTTGATTTTTTAGTGTCTTGCTTGCCTTTGTCCTCTTCTGCAGGTGTTCCTCCTACTGAGGG